>VALG01015864.1:0-11987 GCA_009835305.1 Ipomoea purpurea | reverse complement strand
GTTTTCACCTGGAAATTTTTAACCAGGTGAAGTTAACCTAAGAGGTATGGGTAAAGGTGGATATTTAACTAAAACATGTCCGGTAGACCCTACCGAAGCCCAAGAGTGGGAGAAAGACGATAACGCCCTGTTTTCACGTATAATAAATTGTATTGAAATCTAGGATTGAGCATAATCTCTTACTCTTTTAAACTGCCATTCATATAGCATGCATCTAGTTTTTTTAGAATTCCTGTTACAGTCCTTCAAATCTACCTTTACGTCATTCTTCAGTTGTAAATCCAATGCAAGGATCCTTCCTGACTTTGTCCTCTAATTTATCAACTAGCCACTTTTGACTCACAACCCTTAGCTTGTATTTGAATTGCATATATGGACCAGATTTATTGACTTGACTTAAAAACATTTGTATTTGTCTTCCCACCCAGCACTACAGTAGAAAGAACACCCCTCTCCAATAGTCCAGTACACTCTATCCTTTACATATTTAGGTTCATTTTTTTTTCCAATAAATATCTCTTTTATTGTGTACTTCATAACTTATCATTGCATTTTTAAATTGCATCAGCATACCCAACTCAATGATAGGTGGATCAGACTTAGGATTATATCATGGGTATTTGCATTTATTCATATTGGATTGGACCTCTTCACCAACATCATTCTCATTTTCTTCTTAGAATGGTGGATGGATCATCAGAATCATAGTAAACACTCTCATTTCCTTCATTGTCATCTACATGAGTGGTTTCAGATTGCCTACCCACACCCTCTACATGAGTGGGTGAATTGTACAATTTTTGCTTGTTCGGTGACTAATTGCATTTTCATGATTAATTGAATGATTTATTTGACCCATACTCTTTTTAAAAAAATGTGTCTTATCCAGTTTGTAGACTGTTTGCACAATTTTATACCTATGAAATCCAGAAATTCCTTCAAGCTTTCTAACAGCTTTCACCTTCAACTTCATGGATCAATGAAAAATGGCAGGGAGAGTAGTGTCAATTTATAGATTTTTGTTTAAATAGAGCTTTTAAGTTTCCTAATTTCTCCTGAAATATCAACAGAAGATCTCCATAGAAGTAGAAGATACAAAGGTTTCGTTTGGCAGACATAGATATACACCAATTTCCTTCCGATCTCTACAATGACATGTTGGCTACATAAACGATAATTATTGTTGGCTACCAGTTAGCAAGGCAACCCATATTCGCCGGCTAGATCTTAAGATCACCAGTGGTTGAATCAGCGCCGCCGGTAACAATGCCGATAATATACTCGATCTCATCGGCAACTTCTTTCATGGAAGGTCGGTTCTGCCTCCGTTCATCCAGGCATGCCGCCGCCAAGCCCCCCATTGCTTTTAGCGTCTCTATTTCGACTTTACTTGCCCCTTCTTTGATAAAAGGATCAACAACATCCATCAAACTCCCTTCATCCATCACCTTCTTCATGAAAACCACCAAGTTCACATTTTCCTCTTCCCGGTTGAAATCGATGGCCTTTTTCGAGGTCAAGAGCTCTAGGAGAACGACCCGAAGCTGTAAACGTCGCTCCTGTCTGTGAGTTGAAGGTTCAGATAGTACTCGGGGTCTAAATACCCTAGAGTCCCCTGGGCCGAGGTATAAATATGGCTACTCTCACTATCACTCAGCTCCACGAGTCTCGAGAGCCCGAAATCGGAAACCTTGGCGTCGAGCTTTTCGTCTAGCAGGATGTTGCTGGACTTGACGTCGCGGTGGTAGATTGGAGGCACCGCCGAGGAGTGAAGATAGGCCAGCCCGTCGGCGGTCTGGTGGGCCACAACCAGGCGGCGCAGCCAGGTAAGCGGGGTCAAGTGGCCGAGGCGGAAGGCGTGGAGGTGATCAAAGAGCGTCCCATTGGGGACGTATTCGTACACAAGCTGCGGCTCTTCGAGCTCGACGCAGCAGCCGAGGAGCCTGACGAGGCTGCGGTGATTGACCTGGCAAAGAATCCGAACCTCGTTGAGGACCTGGGCGGTGCCTTTGGTGTTGCCGGGCTTGGCGCGCTTGACGGCGATGAATGTCCCGTCGTCTAAAGTGCCCTTGAAGACCTCGCCGAAGCCGCCGGAGCCGAGCAGATTCTCCCGGGAGAAATTGTTGGTGGCTTTCTTGATCTCCTTGCCGGAGAATACTTTGGCGGACTTCCCACTGCTACTAGCGGCATTTAGAATCTCTTCTCTTTGCTTAACCAGTGTCTTCTGAGCTCTTCTTTTAAGCTGGTTGCGTCTGTGGACCAGAAATGCACTTAGGACTAGGACAAACCCACAACCGCCAGCAACTGTGATCAAGAACAAGCATACACGAAATGGTGACAATTCAAATTCTTCAGTCAGTATATAGGTAAAAGGTTTTAATTTGCAGATAGAACAAATTAAAATTAATCCATGATATACCTCCAAATAGGATCCCTTTGTTCCTTCTGAGCTTACAATTTCTCCCTTTTCCACACTCTGCACAAGTTTATAGCAACATATTAAAGCTAGTACTCTTATTTTTACACAAAATTTGAAAGACTATCGTAGGGTTTTTTAGGCAAATATAATGTTTGACATCGGGTGTGGCATCCGCGTGTTGAGCAGAGGTCAGTGAAGGGACAAATCCAGCATCACGTGATTAGGAAATTATTGGACAGAGACTTAAAAGGGCCAATCCAGCACCCTGCCTCTAAAAGAAATAAAGTTTAATTTTTCACTACGGCAAGCTATAACTTTTTGGTGTATATAGGGCGAGAGGGGAAATTGTTGAGGGAGGTTAATGAAGGGTCAAGTCCAGCACCACCAGGTGGTTAGGAGATTGTTGAGCGGAGACCTAAAGGGGTAAGTCCAGCACCTTGCAGCCTTGCTTCTCGAAAATGATGTGGCTGTGTAAGGAAATAAATGTGTACATTTATTATGATTTATAGCTTTTAACATAATAGTAAGCTGAGAGGAGGATTGTTGGGCCGGGGTAAAGGGATAAGTCCGAGTGACTATAAAATTGTTCGGGAGGCTTAAAAGGTCAAGTTACGAGCTATAATTTTTGGTATAGTGATACATGGACGTACTTACTTTGGCAATATCCAGTAGTAGCATCCCAATACCTTCCGGCCTTGCAAAAGCACCTTTTTTGTCCACCATTCACCGGATCCGGCAAGCACAGCGAGAACGGCAATTCCCTGCAATCCATTGAGTTTTACAGGCGGGTTCAACCGAGTATCCCACATCAGCTCCAACCCCGGCCGCGGCCACTTACCCAAAGGCAACGCCGGTTCAAATTCACAAAGCTCTGGTAACCCATACACCCTGCGAATGAACCGTATCATGTACTCATTCTGCGACCCCCCTGTCCTGAATATACAACACAGTTTCCCTTCTTACACGGCGCCAGCCCAGAAGTGCCATCAATGTAAGCGGTGGCACACGCATTTGGACGAACAGTTTATCGGCACTTGCAGGTGCAGCATGTTGTCCGTGCAGTTCAGCAGCAGAACGGTGTTGCTGGCCGTGATGTTGAACGGAGGTTCTGGTCGAGCTGGATTCCCTCGCTGCGCAGATCCGACGAGACGCATGTGCCGGGCACGGTGGGAGCTGGAAGCACGGTCATCGTCTGCGCCTGTGGGTTAATGGAAGTGATGCGTAGGAAGAATTGTGGAGGGCGTCGAACCACAGTTTGCCTGAGGCGCACCGGATTTTGTAGGCTTGGTCGCCGCATTTAGGCCCCGTGCTCAGCGGGAAAGGCACCGGAGTTTCGCCGCAGTTCCCACACGGCAGGCGCCGCCATGGTCGTCGGCCCAATCCGTAAGATGAGCACAAACATCTTGAAGAGAAGAAAATGAAATCTCCATTTCAGACATACTGAGAAATCGTAATGTTGGGATGGTTGGTTAAGTAGGGTAAATGACTAAAATAGTGCATTTTGTGGAAGAAGAAATAAGAATATGACATTTTTTTAAATTGTATAAAATAGGAAAAAATTCATTTAGAACTTGAGTTTCTTGTTAGAAATGTCTGTCCAGTTTCTCAAAAATTCAAAATGAACATTTTGGGCTAAATTAGAAGTTTCAATCATCATACGTTTCTTGTACTTTAGACGTCACTGTTGAAAAAACGGTCTAGACGCCTCTAAACCGTGACGATTTTCCTCTAAGCGCCCGCCGCCTAGGCGTTTGCCTAGTGCCTAACTCGACCGACTTGGCCGTCTAGCGTCTAACTTAGCAGAGTTAACTCGTCCATTTCGATCGAATTAACCCGATTTAGCTCGGCCTGACTAATTTTTCATATATATTACCATATACTACTAATACTATATATATATATATATATTATATTATAGTATCTATATATACTCGTAAACTAAAGTTTGATACTTTGAATCTTTGGGATGATTGAAGTATTCGAGTATTTTTAATTTTTAATATTGTTTTGATGTTAAGACTTATGAATTATTATTATTTCATTTATTTGGATGTGTTATTTGATTTGATTGAATGTTGAAAACAACTTTATTAAAATTGTCAAACTGTAAGTCCTCACTGTTTTTTTGGCCCCCCGCCTAGTGCCGCCTAGGCCGCTAGGCGTTGCCGGACGCCAACTAGCGCCTAGGCGCCTAGTGCAACCATAATTTTTAGTGAAAAAATCATTTTAAATGTTTGAAAACTCATTGATAATAACATTTTTGGGCGGAGAAACTCAAGTCCTAAATAATCTTTTTTCCTATTGTATACAAATTTAAAAAGTGTTATATTCTTGTTTCTTTTCAAACATTACTGAGAAATGAGAAATTGTAATGTTGGGATGGTTGGTTTAAGCAGGTAAATTGACTGAAATGTTCATTTTGTGGAAGAAGGGACAATAATAGAACACTTTTTAAAATGGTATACAATAAGATAAAATTCATTTGGAACTTAATTTTCTTGTTAAAAAATGAAAATCGTAAATGAGTTTTTTAAAAATTCAATTTTTTTTTTTTTTGGGGTTAAAAATACGTGTGTCAATCATCACGTTTCTCGTATTATACCAAACTTGCATTTGTCGTATTTCAAACATTTTTTTATTCTTTTTTTGAAAAACTCATTTACTGACTTGTATTTTTTAACAAAAGAAAATTAAAATCTAAAATAACTTTTTCTATTTCTGTTATACCAGCTTTAAAAAAAATACTTATATCTCTTTTCTTCATAATAATGACACATCTTGAGGTAAACAAATCCGATTACATAGGATACATCATAAGAAGTTGGTGTTTGAGATCTGCCTGCGCGTATCGGGGACGACATGGGTCATGTTTGAGATACCGACGGTCTCCGAAACCAGAAAACAAACATGCATTTAGCACAGCAGTGCGAAATTTGTCATTTTAGCAACGGGAAACATTTGTCACTGCAAGACTAGTCCAAATAATTACAAAATAAGAATTCAATATTTTATTATTCCCCCAATTCGTTTATTAAGTCCAAAATTGATTCTTTACATTTGTACCTATTTACGGTCATTTTTATATTCCTGATGCATGATTCTACTTTGACATTTCTTGATATATAGTTTTTCGATATTAAAATTCTAAAAAGCAATAATTGATTGTTTATATCCTAATTTTTTATGTAATTTATATTTAATGTATCACATTAGAATTTCTTTTTATAAGATATTAGTTTTATAATTAATATATGACTAAAAATCGTACTTTTTATCAAACATGCATATAGTGACATGACAGGTACTTTCTGACAACATCTTGTATATATCAAAAAATGAAACACAACTATACATTACTACTACCATCCCGTATTTAATAAAATAAACCACTTGATATTTCTTACATATTGGTCAGGAATGTGCCGGAGTGGGTCTACACTGTGGCGCCAGACTCCAAAGTTTCTGGGGTCCTTGTCACATGAGGGCTTGTGGAGATGAAGTACCTCAGAAAATCTTCTCAAGCAATAGTTGATCGTGCCGTTATGTGTTTCAAAAAACCAAATTCATGTTTATCTATACGTACTACTTAAGTATACCCTCCCTGAACGCCGAAACGCTCGAACGTCATAACGAATTTTTATGTTGAGCGTGATCAACGGTGGGGTCGTAGTTTACTGGTCGCCATCGCCTTGGAGATCGAATGAACAGAAAAAAGATGATACGATTTTGACGAAGGCTTAAATAAATAAAAAAAAGGCTTAATAGCATATAGAATTGCTTATTCGAACTATATGATTATAAGGATAGGATTACAAAGGGGTTATCGAAATTCGATAAAAACTGCTTCTAAATTTTTTCTCCTATATTTTTGGTATAAATAATTCCGCATATTTTTATGGAACAATATTAAAATTCCCCATTTGTATATTATCATACATGGCAACCATATTATAAGAATAGGACTTCAAAGTAGTCATATTATGCCATTTGCGTTGATACTTTATCAGTTTTATATCCTTGGTACATTTTCATAAAAGTTACAATTTGAATTAATTATTCGGTCCCATAATATATCGAAATTACTAGGTAGTATGGAGAATAAAATAATGATTGGGAAGTAATTTTTTCTTATAAATGTTTGTTTTAAAATTAATGGCGATTATATTCCGAGTCTATATTTTTAGCGGTAAATATTAACTATTGACTTTATTCCTAAATAGAAATAAAAAAACATACTCTACATAATTTTATATCCTTTATTAAATTGTATAAGGGGGTTTGAGGCCATATTGCTCAATGCCAGATATCGCTTTTATATTTTCATAATATGTAACTTTTAAGTCACAAGCCACTTTCCCTTATTTTAATATTATTATATATAATTTTAACTTACTATGCCATTCCCGAGTTGTGAGATGCTTTTAATGATGACTTTGAGTTATTTTTATATGGATTAACTAAAGAATTTTTAGTGCTTTTCACGGTGTGTTGCACGGAATTTTTTTAGTTATTATTGAATTAAATTAAAAAATTAAAAAATATTAAAATGGACAAAATGGCCAGTGAGGTTATTTCAATATTAGTTTGGGAGTTTATATTATTTGGGTCAAAATTTATATTTTATTTGTAATAACTATTAAATTACAATTTCTTAGACCAGACGATTTTCAAAAAAAAAAAAAAAAAACTTATATTAGGCCAAATGGAAAAAATACAAATTATATTAGAAATTAAAAGGTAAATGACGGCACCAACCACAATCACCTCAAGTTTTATCTTATAATTTGTGAATAAATGGGCAAGAGAACATGGTTCTATCTTTTGTCCTAATTATAAAAATTTGGTGCGAACTATTTGGACCGTCTGAAACAAGAAAAAAAAAAAATAACGGATTGGTGATCCGATAAAAAAATCTGGGAGATGGCCGCGTGTTATATTTTGTGCGTAAACTTCAAAGGAAGCCAAGGGTACCTCCCTCGCATTCTGTATTCGTTCGGAAGGACTTAACATATGATTTTTTATTATAAGATCTTGATCGATCTACAAATTATACTTAAATGTTGCGAAATATATATCTATCAATAAAATCTACGTATCTTAACTATCTTAACGGATTTTGTGATACTCGCATATCTACTTAAATAAATTATAAATTAATACAATACTATTTAAATTACTATATAAGAACGCCCCAAGAGATTAAGCGCTTCATTTTAATTGAATTTTTTGAAATGAACCTATAATAATGGATAGAAACAAAATGCGCTCGAGACATCAAAATTTCTCTCCTTACATGAGAGAAATGATAACTAGGCTTCTAGACTTATGATCAGATTTTAATTTACTAATTTTTAAGATTGCCTAAAATTTTATGACTTAACTAGATAACAAAATTAATAATATTTTTAATATCCGTTATAAACATTTTTCAGTTAAACATTCATTTATATAAGTTTTTACAGTTTAAACAAACAAACATAATTAAAAAAATCATTTATTATTAACAATATAACTTTTTTTGTTTGTCATCTCAATTGAAAATTATTATATAATGTATAAATGTCTTTAAGTATCTGAACCCGTAACTCATATACAGCCATATATCAAAAAGTAAACTAGAAACATATAGTTAGCTAATACAATATCTCTATATATTTTAACTTGTAACTGTAATTAATATTTTCAAATAATATGTTAGTACGCTTACACTCAACAAAATAGAATCGATTATTCCAAATTTAAGCAATTTTATAAATATACATATGCTAAACATTATCTTAATGTAATATTTATATGTAGCAAACTTTATAAGTGAATTTCATACAGATTTTTATGTAGATTGGCGTTTATTATAAAATAAGAATCTCGTGCGAGATGAGTGCGATGAGGTGAGAGATGCGCTGAAATGGGGCAGATACCCTAATGGAGAAACCATATATGATTTTATCAATTTTGTATAGTTTTGGTCATGATGAATATAATAGAATTAATTGTATTTATTTCCCAATATTAATAATGATTACTTTTATACTATTTCTACAGAGGTTCTAATACTAGATTGCATAATTAAGTTCTAAGCCTAAATAACAATATGTACATATGCCTGTATACACAATGTCTTTTTATTAAAAACAATTCTGATTATATTTGACATTATTCATAAATCAATATTCAAATATTATCATAATTAAAAAGAAACAGAAAAAATATATGATTAGATTTATATTAGATCAAGTATTTCTTTTTTAATTGATACTAGTATCTTATGAAATACAATTTATCCTCTCCCCAACCAATGCTCAAAAATGTGCAATTTTCATTAAACATTTCATTACAATTGGATTATTAATTTCACCCGATAACCCCCAAGAATTACCTATTAGGTCTGAACGAACTCATCCTCTTAAAATCACTTCATTTCGTCGCTTCAGGAGTTAGACACATCATGTTGTAATTCGGAACTCTGTCGAATATGGAACGTCCACTGGACGCTCTCGAAGTTGCTGTCTCGTATTGACCAATACCGCTAGAAAGAACTCCCGGGACAATATGTCACCTTGAATCCCTCTATCCAAAACATATTAACTGATATCTGGAATTATACACCGGTGGTATTTTATTCCGAAACATCGTATAACCTAAAGGTCCTTCATATACTTCTAACGGAACTCTCCTGCAGGATATTTTCTAAACACTATGCACAACGGATTACTTCTACTCAACTAATCCAAGGACTTGGCCAGTAGTGAGCGCTCAGCCATTTCTTCTAAATCGTCCCAAAAGACCCTCATCTGGTTCCATTTATGAGCACAATTCGCGATGCCGCCATCAAACCGAGGCTGAAGGTGCGTCTATATGTATAAATAAGGTGCGCTTCGGGAGATCCCTCCGAACAAAATCCGCGTTCTTAGTCCCCATCAGTACCCATGCAGGTCTCCACAGCCGAAGCCATAGGAGACAGCTCTTCCAGTGAGCAGGTCTATTTCTTCAATGATATCGGTCTGTCTACACCAAAACCGTTCCAATCGTATGGTCCAGGTACTTGCCTTCAATCGCGATCATATAACGGAAATAACGCCACAAAAATTATTCTCATCTTACAAAACGCAACTCCCTGCTATCATTCTCCAGTGTGATAATATCCACAATATTAGTGATTATAACTTATTAAAATAAGATTTGTGCCTTAATAAATAAAAATTAATGTTAACAAACCATTAATTGAAAATTTAAATGAAAATGACAATACCCAATCTCAACAAAAAATTCCCATTTGACATTATCCGCCACCCGGGCAGGTGCTTGGATGATCTCCTGAACATCCATGCGCGCTAGAACAGATGTGATCCCGCCCTGTCCCCTTCGGCTTATTTGTTAGCTATGCACCGCGAAAGAAAAAATAACCAACACCCTCTATGCATCCCAGGGAGAGAAACGAGAGAATAAACGCCTATTGCGACAAATTCTAGGGGAGAAAAACAAGCAGCAAAAATGTATCTTCAATTCAAATATTAGAGTACTTAACCTAACTATATATATAATATCTATATGCCCTTCTTAATAAGTTTTGTATTTGCCTTTCACTAGATATGTCAATCGTTTATTGTGTTTATTTAAAAATCAAACTGAACCAATATACAATTTATTTTATATATTGACAATTTCCATTATGCATTCATGTTCAGAATATCGACTATGGTATCTTGCTATATAATATGCTTAAAACTTTAAGAAATATATAGAACATTTATTACTTACTATATTTATTTTAGAAATTATCGTAAATTCAACATTTAATGTATCTAAAATTCATGATACAGATTCTTCAATATAATCTTGCCAGGGTTGATATACTTTAAAGTACTTATTTTAAAAAAAAAAACATTGGGTAATTATGGCTCCAATCGCCGCAGATGCGCCGTAAAGAATCAGTCAAATAGTAGTTCTATAAAATTATATGCTGCACTCAAATTATATACATATTTTTGGACTACGTAATTATAGAATAGAATACTAGTTATATGAAATACAAAATCTGTCATACCTTTGACCCCAATAATACAATTAATTTATAAAAAAACACATTAAGTGAAATTTTAAAAATAAAATTAATTATAAAAATTCCAATTTATTATATTATATACAAATATACTTATTTGTTGTAAAAATTTATTTTAAGATCATCGTGTTTACTCAATGAATATTATAGCATTATTAAGATAATATAAAAATAATACATGAATAGTTTATACCCTTAAATATTCTTATTATTGGTAAGAAAATATTTCTATATTAATAATATATATATATACTGTACTTACCCTATATATATATATTAGGACAAATGATAGAAGAATTGATAGAATCATACTCTCAATTAAATAGGTATGACCAATTATAAAAGAAATATGTAATTTATATCATGGAAAAAAAAAATATAATTGATTGCCAAAATACTTTATGAAATAAAAATTCATTATTTAGCCATATATCCATCTATTAGGGTAGTAATATATTAATAGACACAAGAATGATGGATAAATACTGGTAAAATTTTAACTAAAGCCACACTTAATAAAATTAAACAAAGTTACATCTAGTAGGAACAAAAAAATTAGACCGCCGAACCCGACAATTTATAGAAAATAGCCATGAGTATAAAAATCTGGGTAATTATTCAGAAGAATTGACTCAACAACTAAAAGAATTTACTTAACCACAAGTAAAGAATATGACAATAATAATAAATTAAATTGATTTATTAGAAACAATCATTTATGAGTCTTATATTTATTCATGAGTCTCTTTATATTGAATAACATAACGTTATGACAATTTTTACACCGTTGAGGAAAGAACGTTATCTGTTATTTTAACAGTGGTAAGTTACAAACCTCCCGAATTGCACTATTTTGTATATTAAGTTAATTAATCTCTATATAGTTTGGTGATAAAGAGATTGATAGAATCAGATAAAATTTTACATATAATGTAAAAAAAACCATTTAATTGAATTCAAAAATCCATATAAATGTAACTCATAAAAATTTTCTATAAAATATATAACAGAGTTCAAATTGAAATTCTTGCATTGCAACATCGAGGCATATACATAAACCAACAAAATTGCTTCATCTTATGGTATTTATAATTCTTAAGAAGGGAATTATACACAAAATATAAAATTATATTTGAAACCAAATAATTGTTATTAAAAACACTCAATTATATTAAAACATAGTGCAAAATCATTTATTGATTTTACATGTAAAAGTAACTATTAATTTATATAATGACCAAACATTGTCCATTCACTAAATTCTACCCATTTTTAATAATTAACCAATCAATACAAAACCACACGTACAGAACTTCCACAACTCGACATCTTTGAAGTCATGGGCTTCTTAACTAGTAAAAACCAAACAATCTACACCCCGCCCGCCGATCTCTCAAGAAAACTCGTGCGTTTGTGTTTTCAAAACAATTTCTTATCTATTATCGTTCTCGTATCTCTCCCTGAACGCAACGTCGACTCAACACGAAAATCTGATCGAGGGTGGTCGGT
>VALG01015858.1:0-11572 GCA_009835305.1 Ipomoea purpurea | reverse complement strand
CCATGCATGGTGCATACGGATGCACAACATAACTACTCCATAAATTACGAGTTGTTATACGATGGACCAGGGCCCATCTTGCAACTTGCAAGGTGGACCATAGTCCTAAACGATGTATAAATAGATGGTACTAACAAAGGTGCAAAAGTGTTGATCCCCCGAATGTCAATGTCACCCTCCGATCCAAGATTGTCGTTCAAGTTTCAACGAAGACAATTTCCATTGATGCTATCATATGCAATGACCATACACAAAAGTCAAGGACAAACGTTGTCTCATGTAGGATTAATACTAAAGAAACCGGTTTTTGTACATGGTCAGTTGTACGTAGTTGCATCTTGTGTTAACAATCCAAATGGTCTCAAAATATTAATAGTAAAAGACTCGAGTTCAACTACTACATCAATCACTAATGTTGTATATCATGAAGTTTTCAACAATTTGTAATTTTGTAAAGTTTTTTTTTTTTTTAGTACCATATCATTAATTGCAACTATTTGTAATATACTATTTACATATTGTTTTTGTTGAATTCCCAAATATATTTCATTTATATGTTATAAATTATAACCGCATTAATTCATATAATTTATAACATAACATCAACTCAATTAATGCTTTTTAATTTACATACCTTGCAGCGCACAGGTCAATTACTAGTAATCGTTATAACATAAACAACAACTCTTCACCAAACAGATTTATATTACTCTCTCCGTCCAATTTTATGTGTCTAGTTCGGTTAACGAGGCTTGACTGAAGTTATTTTTAATCTAATTTTTATAATATTAAGTTTAGTGTTAGTATACAAATTTATATATTTACAAACTACACTAAAGGTACTATTAAACACAACAAATCGAATTTAAAATAAGTAAAGAATATTAAAGAAATAATCACAAAAAAAAAAAAAAAAAAAAAAAAAAAAAAAAAAGAAAGAGTTGATTTGACCAATGAATAGTTAGTATGACAGATAAAATGGGACAGAGGGAGTACATACCTCAGTTTTAACCAAACACATAAATCTAACATTTCCAGCAATCTGACATTCCGTGAACCAAACGACCCCTTAGGTGGCGTTTGGTTCAGGTTATATAAAATAACCAAGGTTATATTTGCTTGGTAATATAAGACTCTCATGTTTTGGTTCAGGTTACGTAACTTTTCCATGGAATGTTAGATAACATCCGCATTAAGTTTTTAGCTATTGGAATGGAATGTGAGATATCCTCCAATTTCTTAGGTAATCTCACATTTATTTGTATTATTACTAATGTTGGACTTTGGACGTTTTAATCAATTTATCTTATTACAATTGTCTTATTTACATATCTTAGATTTAAACTAAACACAAGAATCTAACACTCCTAGCAATCTAACATTCCCTAAGGTAATCTAACATTTCGTGAACCAAACGCCTCCATAGAGTTTAAGAATTTAAGGTGTGCACTTACAAAATGTTGTACACTATTGTGCATTCCAAGAGTAAAAGTTGTGTATTGCTAGTAATAAAAGGTGTGCATTTCTATGGAACTAGTGTTGCATTACTTTGTTTGTGGTTGTGCATTATAGTGGGTTATGGGAGAGTTGTTCTGGAAGGGAGGCTTTGTGTTCTTTGGGGCTTGGGTCTATATGTTTATAGAGTCGGATTTACGGTTAATGGTTTAGGGTTTCAGATTTATTCTTTAACGGTTAGGAGTTGATGTTTAGGGCGATTGGGGTTAGGGTTTAGTGTTTAGGGGTTAGTTTGAGGTTTTTAGAGTTTATGGATTATGGTGTAGGGTTTTTAATGTAGTGGTTAGAGGTTAAAGTTTAGATGTTGATACGGTGGGGCAGTTGCGTTGGTGTAGTGGTGCATTGTCGAGACAAATGCTGTGATGTGGTGTGGAAGTAGTTGTGTGTTATGGCGGTGGTTGCGGCAAGCTTGTAGATGCAAATTTGTGCATCGGTGTTTTAGTGTCAATGCATTGTTGTTGTAGTTATAGTGTATTCTATTGTTTGTTGTGGTGCATTATACTGTTGTTATGGTTTGTTTGTCGTGTAGTTTTGTTTTTTGACTTCTGGGCGTATGCTAATATTTATTAGTGATTAAAAATAATTGTTTGTTTACATCCATATTGTTATAGAAGAAACATGATTGGAAAGCGTAATGTGAAAGGAATGTTCGCTTTCTTTCTTCTTCTTTTCTTCCGTCGTCGTTAGATGCTTTTGGGTGGAGTAATTTGCAATTGACCATATATTTTTTTTATATTATATTATGCTAATAATATCCCTAATTTTAAGAGATGGATGCGTAGATCATAATCGTGCATCTCTTGATTTTAATGGTCCATATTAGACGACAGTTCTCACCTAGGACATAGTTATTATGAGAGTCGGACTCTCTATATATAATAATTTTTATATTTGAAATTAACAGGCCAAACTATTTTGTGATTGTGTATGGCTAACCTAAAGACCAATAGATATTGTGTGGACCACGATCCAAAAACGACGTCGTTTTGAGTATTATTTTTTTCACGTGACCCGCTGCAATATATATTTTTATAACTCATAATGTATATTATTCTAACTTATAAAGTACTTTATCTTACTCTAGAAGTTTCATTATTCTAACACATAAATTACATTGTTCTAATACATAAAATACCTTATTTTAAATCTGAATGTACATTATTCTAGCTCATAAAATTTAAGGAGAAAACTCTATAATTTGCCACTCGAGACCATGTAGCAAGCCATTATAGTATTAGGTCTGAAAGCCCATAGTTTCTTTGGATGCTGCAGCCCAGCTGGCTTAGGTGGTGCTGATTGCCGAATGGGGGACCACACACCCACAGTGTTCACAGAAAGCTTTCTTGTCTTGATGTTGTAAAAAAATTGGAAAGGTGAAGTGCGAACAAAAAGGTAACAGCTCCAACAGCTCACCACACTCATATTCTACTCAAGTAAACTTGACTACTCCCCAAAACATCACTCTGCTCTATATCCTCTATAACAAAGCCTTCGTGCATATTGTTTATGACAAAACCTGAACAGAAAATGCAGTTATTATCTCACCTACCCTGCTCTCTGATCTATTCTGCCTCTCCTTCCCCAAGAACCATACCACTCTCAAACTGCCCTCATTCTTGTCCCTGTCCTTTTCTTCATTAATCATGCTACTTTACTTCATCATTGGCAGAAGCTTACCAATTTCATTCTTGAAATTTATACTCATGGGTTTCCATTGAGTTTACATGGTGATTGGTGAAACCCATGTTTTTTATTGGTCATAATGCTGGAAAATGTATGTAAAGGTCCCAGCTTTTTCAAGGTTTGTTCCCATTTTTGATGTTTGGTGAGTGAATGCAAGTAATGGGACATTCTTGAATTTGCAAGATTTTGAGGTTTGTTGACTTTTTACACTCTCTTGTTGCTACTTGTTCACTGCCTTTTGGAATTGCTATTTAGTTATCTTGAACTGTTGAAGTGATTGATAGAAGATTCCTGCTGATTTGAGTATTGTATATTATTATTCCACTTGTTTGATTGGGAGAATAGAGGAGGGAATGCAGATGCTGTGTACTATTTGTTTGATTCTATTGTCTGTACTTGAGTTGGTGCTTGGGAGATCAGATTTGGAAGCTCTTTTTAGAGGTCAAGAAGGGATTCCAGGAGGACCCTTCAGGGAAAGTTCTTGTTTCATGGGATTCTAAGTCTTTGGCATCAGATGGATGTCCCCCAAGACTGGTATGGAATCAGCTGTAGTGAGGGTCATGTTACTTCAATTGTACTTAATGGTGTTGGTTTAGTTGGAGTCTTGGATTTTCCAGCAATTGGCAGTCTCAAATTGCTGAGAAATTTGTCAGTGGCAAACAACCAGTTGAGAGGCAATGTCTCAGCTGAGGTTGGTGCTATTGAATCATTGGAATATTTGGATCTTTCTCGAAATATGTTTAGTGGGTCAATACCCTCCGAATTCGCCAGGTTAAAGAACTTGGTGTTTCTCAATTTTTCTTGAATAACATGGAAGGTGGGGTTCCTTCTGGCTTTGATAGTCTTGAACGGTTAATGTATCTGGATTTGCATTCGAATGCCTGTTTCGGGTGATGTCACGAGCCTGTTATCTCAGTTGGGTGGTGTGGTTTATGTGGATATCAGTGGCAACGAGTTCTTTGGATCACTGGATTTGGAAGTTGGGATAGGGGATTCCGGTTTTGTATCTACTGTTCGATATTTGAATATTAGTCACAATAAGCTGACAGGCGAGCTCTTCCCTCATGACGGGATGCCATACTTTGACAGCTTAGAGGTTTTCGATGCAAGTAATAATCAGTTCCTGGGCAATCTCCCGTCCTTCAATTTTATCGTCTCTCTTCAAATTCTTAGGCTTGGAAACAATAAACTCTCGGGATCTCTACCCCAAGGCCTCCTGCAAAAGAAGCTCAATGGTCTTGTCTGAATTGGATATAAGCCTTAATGAGCCTTGAAGGTAAGTGGAATTCGAGCCATCTTTTTTTATGTTAGATCATTTGAGTGCTAGTTTATAACTTTATTGTCGTTTTTTCTGCATTATAAACTTTCACTCTTCACAGGTCCAATAGGAAACATTAATGCTGAGAATCTTAAAGTTCTGAATTTGTCTTCGAACAAGCTATCGGGCCCATTGCCTGTGAGGTTGGACGTTGTGCAGTAAATAGATCTTAGCAATAATATGTTGTCTGGAAATGTTTCGAGAATCCAAGGTTGGGGAAACAACGTTGAAGTTATTACATTGAGTTCCAACCTGTTAGTGGGATCTTTGTCGAGCCAAACATCTCAGTTCTTGAGGCTTACTTCATTAAAGATCTCGAACAACTCGTTAGATGGTACTCTCCCGCCCATTTTATGTACATACCCAGAGCTAAAAACGATTGATCTTAGCACAAACGTATTTAGTGGTTCCCTCCTCGCCTGCCTCTTTAACTCTTCGCGGTTGAGTAATGTTAACTTGTCTTCCAACAAGTTTACGGGAACGATACCTATGGAAGAGTTGACACCTCAGAAGAACCCGATCTTGGTATCTCTTGATTTGTCACATAATGTGCTGTCTGGGCATTTGCCTCCAGAGTTGAATAGGTTCTTGAACATTGAAAGTCTCGACCTTTCTGACAACGATTTCGAAGGTGGCATTCCTGGTGGCCTTTCGGAAACGTTGAAAACTTTCGATGTTTCTGGTAACAATCTCTCTGGTCCCGTGCCCAGAAACCTGTTGAGGTTTCCTAACTCGGCATTCCATCCCGGGAACTCCTTACTCGAGTTCCCACACGAGGAAATTTTACCAAATGGTGATTCGAATCTGACCCCGGTGAGACGAGGTCGCCACATCAAATCTGCTGTCCGGGCAGCTCTCATTGCAGGTTTAGTTGTCACAGCTTCCGTCGTTGCTTTGTTGATCGTCTTGATCTACTGCAAAACCCATCATTTCGATAGTGGAAAGGCGAATCCTAAAGGAAACAGTGAGAAGAAAGGTATGGAGCTCCCTCGAGAAAACGGGGAAAACACAAAGAGATGTAACTGACAAAACTGACTTATTTTAGTTTCCATTCCTGCAGGTTCACCCGAGATCGGGAATCAGGGATTGCCTGTTCCAGTGAGACAAAATGAAGCATTATCTTCTCCTATATCGCCTTCTAGGATACTACAAGATCCATCGAAAAGCCCTACTTCTCTCAAGGTTTCTTCCCCCGATAAAATGGCTGGATCTTTACATTTATTCGATAGCACCTTGAAATTCACTGCAGAGGACTTGTCGTGTGCTCCTGCAGAGGCTGTTGGAACAAGTTGTCACGGGACTTTATATAAGGCCGTGCTCGACTCAGGCCATGTTTTGGCGGTCAAGTGGCTAAAAGAAGGGATACTTAAAAACCGGAAGGACTTTGCAAGAGAAGTAAAGAAACTGGGAAACATTACACATCCGAATTTAGTATCCCTTCTAGGCTATTACTGGGGCCCCAAGGAGCATGAGAGGTTGATCATATCAAATTATGTTAACTCGCCATGCTTGGCTCTCTACCTTCATGGTAACTCTCGCCTTTTCTTTCTTTTGTGACTTGCACTCTTTATAGATCAAATTGCTGTTGGATGGTCATGAAATATTAAATGTTCATGAGGAAATATTGAAGTATAATTAGTTGGTTCACCTTAAAACTCGTACTGTATAGATGTGTAAAACCTTGGTTCTTGATCTTCTTCCAAAATTTGCAGTTTATAACTTGTTTACAGAACTTACCAACATAGTTTTTGGGAGTACTAAAAAGCTGATCTTTTGTCATTTTATTGTCAATGTGAAATTCGAAATGAGGGTACAACCCAAACCATGTTGGTCAAGCTGTTGACTTGGTAACCACAAGGTTCCAAGTTTGGACTCCCCGTGGGAGTGGCCTATTGACCTTCTTGGTTTGAGCCGGTCAGGGCAACCAGGCTGGTTTACCTCCTTGTGGTCCTTTGTCGGTTATGGACAATTTAGGCTGGTTTGAGCCAGTATTGGCCTTCTTGGTTTGAGCCAGTCAGCTATGGACAATTTAGGCTGGTTTACTTCCTTGTGGTCCTTTGCTAGCTAGGGTCACAAGGCGGGTGGGGGTTTATCCAGTGCACACCCCTGGGTAGTATCTGGACACCTCGTACACCACTTTCCTTCTTACTTTCTTTCCTTTGCTGTCGTGATGACATTCATTTAGTATTGGTCTTCTTGGTTTGAGCCAGTCAGCTATGGACAATTTAGACTGGTTTACCTCCTTATAGTCCTTTGCTGGCTAGGGTCACAAGGCGGGTGGGGGTTTACCTAGTGCAAACCCCCGGGTAGTATCTAGACACTTCATACACCACTTTCCGGGTTACTTTGCTTTTGTCAATTCAGTGCCCCTCTCCCTTCTTACAAGTGTTTGTGTGTTATCTACCATCTTTCTTGATTTGCATTTACTCAATAGACATCCTTTCTGTGGTGTGATTTAAGGTTGTTTCATTTCATTTAGTCCTAAAAATGGTTGTTTCATGTTTGAACTGTGCAGACAAAAATTCGAAAACACTGAACCCCTTGTCTCTAGTTGATCGGCTCAAGATTGCTGTGGATGTAGCTCGGTGTCTATGCTACCTTCACCACGAAAGCGCGATACCTCATGGCAACCTAAAATCCACAAACATCCTAGTCGAAACGTCCACCCACAACGCACTCCTCACCGACTACAGCCTCCACCGGATAATGACATCCGCAGGGACAGCCGAGCAGGTACTAACTGCAGCTGCACTGGGGTACCGCCCGCCCGAATTCGCCAGCACGAGCAAGCCTTGCCCTTCGTTGAAGAGCGACGTGTATGCCTTCGGGGTCATCTTGCTCGAGCTCTTGACGGGGAGAAACTCTGCTGAAATCGTGCCCGGGAATGCTCAGGTGCTGGATTTAACCGAATGGGTGAGGCTGCTGGCTGCTCAGAACCGATCGCTCGAGTGCTTTGATCCGTCCGTGCTGGGAAGCGGGAGCATGGAGCGCGTGTATGAAGGTCTAGACGGGATGCTTTGCACCGCTCTCCGGTGCATCCTCCCTGCAGATGAAAGGCCTGACATGAGAGTGATCTTTGAGGAGCTTTCATCAGTATCAGTAGAGAACAACACCACAGAGAAGTGAAGTCCAGAAGAGACTCAAAAAGTGTAGATTTTGTGGCTAAGAAATCAATTGATTCTTGATTCCCTTGGTTCATTGTTTAGATCAAATTCATTTCTTGGATAGCATTAAGAATTTGGTTTTTGTGTAGTTTCCCTAAAGAATAAATGTCTAGTCATCATTCTTTCTTGTAACCTTGTTAGTGTAATTTAGCTGAGAGTAGCAAAATATCAATAGTTTTAAGTGAAATTATGTCATAAATCAGAGCTTTTATTTTTTTTTAAATCTTTTTTTATCGTCATCGAAACTTATATTAGTGAGATGAAACTCGAATTCATAACCTTCAACGAGATGAGATAAAATACTTGCAAATGTTCATGAAAAATACATATTAAAGCTGTTAACCCATAATGAATGATTCAGACATTAAGATTTTTATCACTTAGACAAGACTTTGAGATTAACGCTAATTAATTTCAACTAGTAATAATGTTAACACATTTATTAAATATACAATTTCACCAAATAAAAACAAAAGATCGTTTTCTAAGAGCATCCTCGATGAGCATGGATTTTGAGCTGTTTTTACAGAGGTGACTAGGAGAGAGAATATGGGAGAGAGAAGGGAAAGAAGGAGAAAAAAAACTGCAAATGAAATAACGCGTCCGACTGAGCGCTCCTGGACGCGCACCAGGGAACAATTTCACTGATTTGGTGGGGTCCACACATTTGACTAAAACCAAGGTATTCATGCAAAGACATAAATTCTCTCTCTCTTCGACATAAGATTACATTTTCTCAAAAACCACCTCAAAGTCTTTATTAAGAATACTCTTTTTTTTTTTTTTGTGGAAGGGAGGGACCAAAAGTCCGAGTATTAGTCTTCTAGAAGCGACGTCCAGCGCATCTAAACAAGAAACTCTCTTAAGCCTTCACGAGGATGATCTAGGACAAAAGTGTCCAAGGCGAAGTTTGTCCCATGTTGACTAGAAAGTCAGCATATTGATTGTCCTCACAAAGCACATGCTTCATCCCAATATCTTGAAAATGTTTCATGAGGAACTTGCAGTCGGAGACTAACGTATAACAACCGGAGTGGATCCCATATCTTTACCGAAAACTTGAACAATGCCTCCGAGTATATTTCAGTAACAATTTTGCTAAGAGTAAAATGACAACCAAGGTCATCTGAGTTTGGTGGTGCGCCACTTTTAGTCCTAAAACTTTCAAATCGACCACTGTGGTCCTCCGAGTTTTAAATTCGACTTACCGTAATTCTTCTGTTAACTGTTGTCGTCTGCGCCCTAAAAAGTAAGGGCAAAACAGTCTTTTTTATTTCAACCCAACCGAACAAATCATTTCCCTAAAAATTGTAAAACTGTAGATCTTTCTTTTCCAGGAACAAATCCACAATTGTGAAATCTTCGGATTGAAATTGTGGTTTTGGCTCGCCAAAGAAAGGTGTTTGCATAATTGGAAATTATTGGAGAAGAAGTTCAATGGGAGGAATTAGGGCTAATTTTAATTTTTGAGGGAAATTAATTGTTCTGATTGGGGTTGAAATAAAAAGACTATTTTGCTCTTACTTTTTACGAAGCGGACAACATATGTAACAGAGGCCAGGACTGCTGCATGTCAAATTCAAATTCAAAAGACACAAATGATCGATTTAAAAGTTTAGAACTAAAGATTGACGAAATCACACACCAAACTCGAATGTTTAGGGATTGGCATTTAAAGCATGATTTAGCAAGAAGCAAGGCCTCCCCCCCCCCCCCCCCCCCCCAACACAAATTATAAGAATCTCTAACCAAATATAAGGATAAAGGGTCAAAATTAGGTCATTTCAACTGACAACAATAATTCATTAGCACCAACCTAAAAAGCCAACAATTGAGTCCCTAAACTAACCAATTTCAAACAATTTTTCCAATTTGAATGTTTCCAACAAGTCAACAGGTCATCCTTCTAAATAAATTATTTAAAAAAAAAAATTTAAAATTAATTATTTAAATAAAAAAAAAAAAACTGGACTGGCCGGAGACAGGCTGGTGTTTTTTTTTTTAATTTAAAAATTATTATTTTTTAAAAATAATTAATTTGAGAGAATGACTTGTTGGCCTGTTGGAAACTTTGAAATTAGAAGAATTGTTTGAAATTAGTTTAGTTTAGGGACCTAATTGTTGGTTTTTTCGGGTTCAGTGACCTAATTGCATTATTGTGTGCAGTTCGATAGCCTATTTGACCCTTATTCCATATAATAATTCCGTCGTTTCTAAATTTAGTCAAACCATTGCCAGATTACAGCCATGATTTGACCGGAAACTACGGCCAATCTAGCCAATGGTTTGCCCAGAAACAATTGACACCTCATTTTTTATATATGTTGACATGATATTCATGCCAAAATCTTATTAGGAGTGTTTGATTCAACAAATATTTTGAGGTAACTTAATATTTTTAGGAAATTTTACATAATCTTTTCTCTAAAGGTTGAATCTCCAACTCTAAAGACCCCCACATTCTGGCCCAACTGAGTATTTGACAGAATGTAAATTACAGTAACTCAATTACTCAGCAGACAAGGTCAAATGTCGGTGCACAAGGGATCTCTTCACTTTGAACATAATCCTCACACTAATGCCGTCGTAGTTCAAACATTAATCTCTTATCTCAAATACTGCCTACTGAACTATGAGCTAAGCTCGTAAGACAAATTTTACATAATAATCTAATAATGTGCGGCATGTGATACTTATGAAAGCTATTATAAATAAAATAACTAAATGTAAAGTTTTAAAAAAAAAAAAATAATCTCATATTCCTTGCAGTAACTTCACATTTTCTTGTATGATTCATTCTAGTATTTTCGCTATTTTAAGAGTATATAAATTGATTAAATTCACCTAGAGTTATGCTTCCCTAGCTATTACATGTTCTTTTTCCTATTTATTCAATTCTTTTTACTTTCTAGTTCTATCTGATCTTAGATGTGACATGTTCAGTTTAATTTAAGGAGAAAAAAGTTATAATTTACATTTATGTATTTTTAAATATGAAAAAAAAAGATTTTATTCTTTAAAATATTCTTATCATTTTTCAATCTGCGCAAAATGTACATGTACAAGTAAAAATTATTAAACTGATTAAGCCACTCATAATTTACCTCTTTTAACATTTTTGAACAAGATTTCAAAATTTTAAAATTAGTATATCGTAACTTGGAAACATAATGTTTAAAAAAAGAAATTAAAAAAAAAAAAAAAAAAAAAAATAAAAAAAAAAACTACATGGTACATGCCAAACAAAGTTGTGGAGGGGACCCACAGATGTTGAAAATTAGAAAATGATGAATTGTTGGTGAGTAGGCAGTAAGCTAAGGCCAGCAAAGAGACACGCGGTTCCGTTTTTCTCTATTTCACTCAAACCACCGCCGAACCGTAGCCCCACTTCTTATTTTCACTTTTTTTTTCTTTTTTGTCTTTTCCAAGTACTTGATTTGATAGTCGGTGGTATACTGGTATGTCACAATTAGCGCTACAATTTTAGTATTAACAATATATTTATTATTTAGTAAAAGAGTTCATTTTCAATTTCATCCATCAATTTTTCATTTTTTTAAGGAAAAAAAAAACTGAAATTTATACTCTTAATAACTCAATTATCAATGTCACTCCTGAATATTGTCCTTTAATTTTTAAAACAGTATATATATTTTGCTCCACATTTGTTTTTATGTTTTGTTTTAGCTCGTGATTTCGGTAATGAAGTTGTTTTTAGCTTTTTTTTAAAATAATCTAATAATGCTTCATTAAAGCATATGATTTATTTTAAAAAAAAAAATTATATTGGTTTTTTTTTAAAATTAAATCTCTTTGATAACGTTTAAGATCACAAAGCTCTCAAAAAAACAAAAACAAAATCTTGCCGTTAAGGTAAAAACAGCCGTTTGCA
>VALG01015856.1:0-11553 GCA_009835305.1 Ipomoea purpurea | reverse complement strand
ACACTACGTATTGAATATATGTAATAAAACCTACCCTAAAATTTGTAATTGTTAAACGGACACGATTCTAATCTTCACAATTATTAAAACTCTATGTTTATTGTCATACTTTTTTTGAACTGGAAATTCACAATTATGACCAGGGTTCAAGGTGGACACGTTCACACAGCCATAATTTGGACCATATTTAGGATTAATCTTTATTTCGCATCGACCTGGATGTGCGATGCATATTGATTTGTTTTTATAGGAGATGGGGTTCGAACTCCAACGCTTTCTTAAAGAATAATAAGTGCACGATTACCTATACAACAAAGCGGATTTTCAACCCCATAATTTGAGAAGCTGTAAGTAGAGTGTTGGCATTGATATTTAATTTTAGATATTGAAAAGACGAAAATGGTAGCGTGTAGGGATATGATAGTTAATAGGAAATGGAATGGTGTGGTGTGGGTCCATTGAATTGAGGCTGTTTTTGGAGATGTAACCGATCATGCAACTTAGGTATAAGTTAAGGTTGCATCTGTTTCATACTCTGCTGGACGATAGATGATAACACATAACAATAATATTAATATAATGGACCAACATATATACATAATATCTAATTAGTTAGGCCCACTTATTTCATTTCTGAGTTGTAATCTTTTCAATCCGTTAATTGCTAGCATAATGCCAACACCAGGTATTTCTGAGTTGTATATATATATATATATATATATATATATTATAATATATATATATATATATGTTTGAGCAATCATTATTCCATGTACTATGATATATATAATTGTGTGAACTATAAATAAAAGGTACTTTTTTAATATATTAAAATTACATAAATTACATAATTTTAACAAAAAAAATTACATATTTTTTATTTTATATATTATTAAATAACGTATATTCAGTACATAAATAATGTACTTTTTTTTTAAAAATTTTTTGAAGATATAATGTACTTTTTTTTAGTATATAAAAAATGTATATTGAATTTATGGTCCACACAATTATGTGGACCACAATAATTTGTCATGTTTGAAGTCTTGAACCAAGTCTACTAGTTAAAAAGTGATATATTTTAATTTCCCATCCAGTTACCATTAAACATCGTGGTGATTATTTTAATTAATTTAGGAATGTAATATCCCCTATAAAAATTAAATTGGAATTTATAAAAGAAATGAAAAAAAAACAAAAAAACTTTGATATTTTAAAGATCCAATACGTATATAGAAATGAGGAAAAGAAAGGTTTGTGAAGGTAGCATGTGGGTGTTTTACGTCATTTTCGTGATGGATGTGAAGGAGAGGATTGATTTCCTCCACGTCTCTCATTTTGCTGTTTTCTTCCTACATATCAAAGCTGCAGGATTTGGCCCTCACTTCACACTCCACTTTTAACACTTTTTATTAAATGCACTGCACACCACTTCATCCTCCTCTCCTTTGTGCAATATACGCCATTAATTCTTGCATTCAATTTCAAGATTAATTGCATGTTAGACCATCCATCATATCAATATACGAAAAATATGTCCGCATGAATAACTCAACTGGTAATAGAGGTGAAAGTTTAAAAAAAATGATTCGAAATTGAGTCTCACCAGCGGCAGTGTTGGAAGCAACCTCTCAAAGTGAGGGGACCCTTTGTGCACAGTAAGCAAAAGTCTAGCCTCTGTGGTTTATGTTTAGTTGAGTTACTATAATATAAATCCTCTGAAATGATCTATCGGGCCGAGGTGTAGGAAACCCTTAGGGTTGGAATTCAACCTTTTGGAAGAATATACCAAGAATCTTCAAACATTGCAATAATATTATATATATTCATCTAATTTTTAGATTGGAATCTAGGACTGTTTCATTTGATTGTGATGGAACCTGGCTAGGGTCCAGGCCCAAGGAACACATGCATGAAGGGAAGGTAATAAATGGATTTGGAAGGCTGGATGAGTGGATGGATGCAAAAATAGTTTTTGACTGGAACAACTAACCAACTCACCCAAACTATAAATAGATCAGAAGGTTTGTTACAAGTTTTCAACATATATACATCGTATCATTATCGATTTCAGTACTAAGGGTCGAGTGTTTGGTAAATAGCTGTTAGTGAGTTTGACTAGTTGATAATAATTGCTGACGGTAGAAAGATGTTTGGTAAATTAGTTGTTAGCTGATCGCTGATTACATATAAATGATTTTCTCAAAAAATTGATCGAAAAAAAACTGTTTTAAACAGTTTTTAGAATTTTTAATGTTGGAGAGCAATAAGTTGTTACAAAAAGCTAATTAATCAAATACTTATATTGATTTTTTAACCAAGTCAAATCACTAATATTTATGAAATCTAAAAGTCACATGTATCCCATTTGTTGTGTTTGTTGCCAAATGCCTATTTATATGATTCTCGATTATATCCAATTATATATGTGGTGTATGTTCCATCATATTGAATGCATGCGTGGCGTTGGAATATGTTGGGTGTTAATATATACTATTCCAATATAAATTACCACAGTCCACAGATAGCAAGCTTAAATGACAAAGTAAATAAGAATATAATTATTCCGATCCGCAATTAATTTTGTAATTATTAGGTCACTTCTTTATTTAATTTTAGAGTATTATTTTTGCTACAGTTTTTATATTTTTCCACTTATGGAATATCGAAAAAAGTTGAAGAAATATTAATATGAGATTTAAAAAATCTCAATTAAAGATTTATAATAATTTATTTATAAATTTATTTTATTTGTACAAAAAGAAAAAGAGAAAAATTAGGTATACATTATTTGATTTATGACTTAAATTCATGTTGCTATATATCAGGTACTTGATATAAGTATTTATCCCACTTGAATGGTATACAATATGTCTCTAGGAGGAGGCAACACAAATCAAGTTGGTCAAATAATTAGTTTCGTAATCACAAGATTCAAAGTTCAACTCAATGAGATCAGACCTATTTATAACCTTTTTAGTTTGAGTCGGTTAACAATGAGTAAGCTAACTAGCTAGTTTACATCTTTGTAGTTCTTTGCCAACTAGAATTATAAGATAAATTTTTTCCAAAATATATATTTGAATAGCAACGCATATTTCCTCCAAATCAAAGGAGGTCTTTGAAAGCTTGGCCAAAAACTTGTGTGCGACTGTTTCATAGGTGTCAATTTATGAAATGGATCTGATCTTTGATTAATGAGGTAAAAAATCTGACCCACCTCACAAATTGAGACCCGTGAGACAGTCTCACACGTACAAATGTTATCCTAAGTGCTTAGATTTCATTCATGACTTCTTTGATGGGTCGACGTTAGCGTGATGAACTAATACATGGTCCAATAAACCCATCCCAACTTTACAATTTGATTTTTTTTTTTAAATAATGTCATATTTAATTAATTAAATGATCATATGTAACTCATCTTGTCGTGGTACAATTGGAACATAAATTTTGGAAATTGGAGATCGGACTACAGGAGATCAGGGGATATGTATGTATTTTTCTTAATGCTGTTTTTAAAAATAATCGAATATTGGAAATCATTATTTTAGTTTAAAACAATATTAAAGTTTGGATTTCCTTAAATATTAAATTCAAATCATATATTGCGGTTTATTGTAATGTCAAATATTATGAAAATTAAACTAGTGTGTGATACACACACGGAGTGTATAAGTTGGGTGCATCTTATGGTGTTTAGGACTATTTTTTTTTTTGAATGCTACTAGCTCTATTAGATTGTAGTATCTGTTCATATACTTTCTCAACCTACTGAAACAGAAACACAAAGAACCAATAACGCCTTCACTGAGGTTCGAACTCACAACCTTCTAAATGAAAGTCTAACCCAGGTACCATTAGATCACATAGTTCTGGTGTTTAGGAGTATAATTATTGTGTAAAAATATATTTTTACAGTATAATTATTGTGTAAAAAAATATTTTTATTGCTTAATAAAATTTTACATTGTAGTATTTTATACATATGTGTGTAACGAATCATATGAAAACATATATTATATATCAATTAATATGAACGATCTAAATCAACTAATCAAGTGGTTAAATAGCTTAAATTTATTACATACATGGTTAAAAATTTTTAATTTTTCATAGCTTACTATATAAATGTTTATATATTTATATCATAGTGAACATCAAAAGTAGAGATGCATTAATAATTAACATAAAAATGCATTATTTGCATGTCACACAAGAAGCTTTCACACTGATCTCATTTAATGATTCTTGATTTTTACTAAATGGTCACGCTGCTTTATTGCTGGGAAGAAGAAGGACTATTTTATTGCTAACATTCAATTAAGACAATATACATAGAAAATTAAAAAGTTGTACATTTATAATTTATTCCTCTTAAGAGAAGATACGCTAAAATTCGGTAACTAATAATCATAGCTAATAAATATCCAACTTCAGTGTGACCTGATCCAAGTTTTCGATTCTTGATGAAAGAAGAGTCACAAACAACCGATCTAGAAATCTGTTCTGAGCAACTGTATTGAATATTTAACAGCAACCTGTGTGTATTGTAGTTAATAGAAATGTACCGAAGCCAACCCATGGATGCCCTCACTTCCTGCATTATTATCATTATTTTTATTATTCAAGCTATTAGCTAATTAATTAACATGTGACAAATAAGAGACTAAATTGTATTATATATTACTTGGATGAAGAAGCCCCCACACAACATGTTTGTCATGGTAACAATTGAGGCAAAAGTTGTAGCCTTTTTGGCGTCCATGAAAGCGGCGCCTATAGCCAATCCTAAGCCCTTGAGAGAGAGACATTTGGAAGCTCAAAATGTCAGCACACTCTGATTATCTGCTTAGACTCAATTAAGAATTATGGATCTTAATTACCTGAGCTGCGATAATGCTGAGGAAAACTGTGAGCAGAGTTAAAGAAAACGCAGGGACTGTCATCTTCAAGCGGACCATGAAGTAGACAATGGTCAAGAATATAACAGGCAAGAAGAGGTCAAGAGGAATATCACTGATGCTTCTGGCTACCAGATAGGCACTCAGTTTTGTACATGTTTACTGATCTTTCCTTCACCAGCATTGCCCTTTCTTGTGGGAATGTAAATATGGCTGTGAAAAGAGGAAAGTATGCCCAGAATACTGAGATGAAGAACAACAGTCCTGCCTGCATGCACTTCCAACGTTAATTATGTACTGTTTAGTTTAGTGGCTGCGGATTCATAAAAAATGGCATTATATTACTTGCCTGATCTGCAACTCTACTGTTGGGAGATTGAACGTTGTCTGAGGGCCACCATAGTAGTCCGGCGATCAAAGCTGTTATTATGACCTGTGTGATACGAAGACTGCTGAAGTATTCATGGCGCCGCTCTTTAAACCCTCTTCTCAGCAAAACTGACAACTGCTCGCACCATGTTGCTCCCACTTGCTCAACATTCTCCTCAATCACAATTGGGTTCAGAAGTCTCCAGTTCTCCATGTCCTCACTTCTGGACTCATAAGCCCCCACAAGATACTGCAAATTAAAGCAAAATTAAACACTGAAAATCACACTTTTTTTCTTCTCTCAGTTAACAAAGAAGAAGAAGAAGAAGAAGAAGGTTTGTTGATGTTGCCTCGTGGATGTCGGATGGGGAAGGCTCAGAATCTTGGTTTCCAGGCACTGATTTGGTATCGATGTCTGAAGGAAAAGACTTGTCTTTGATATTCCCATTTGCAAGATCAATTAGAAACTCTGCAGGGTTCATGGCAATAAGGGGAGAGCAGCCAATTGATGAGAAATACAGCATAGCATCTGAGGCTTTTCCAGAATACAGCGAGCACCCATTTCCCAACAGAATCAACTTGTCGAATGTGATGAACAATCGACTCGATGGTTGATGTATGGTGGTCACCACTGTCTTCCCAGCCTTACGAATTAAACAATTCTTATCATCAGTCAATGAACAAGTGTTATGTAACTTTAATTTGAAAGATGATATATAATAACAACCTTAGCAATATTATGTAACATCTGGACGATTCGTAGAGCCGTGGTTGAATCCAAACGGATGTTGGTTCATCCAAGAACAGAAGGGATGGGTTTAGCAGAATTTCATTGCCAATGCAGACTCGTTTCCTTTCACCTCCAGAAATTCCCCTGATAAGTGCCCCTCCAATTATTGTGTTCTGGCACCTGAAAATCATTGTCCTTAATAAATTTCTTTGCCTTGACACCATTCTTGGGAAAGTGACAGCAAAATTAATTAATAGTGCCCCATTTGAGAAGCTTAAAACAACCTTAACAAAACTGAAGCCTCATTAAGGCCTGATGAATTTTTAAAGAATACTACAACTGCAGATTGAGAATAAACTCGGCAAGCTAGAAACATACTCTCATATAGTAGTGTAGTACCTTTCAAGGCCAAGCTCACATATGACACTCAAAGCTCTTTCCTTTTTCTGTTGTGTGGACAGTGTTTTCGGCAGGCGTAACAAAGCAGCATAAGTTAATGTTTCTTTCACTGTTAGGTGGGGAAACACAATGTCATCTTGCAGCACAAACCCAATCCTGTTCATCCGGCCATATGTTGGTTATCAAACCAATTAAGCTAAGAAAGAATTTAAGAAAACAATACTTAATTAAGTATTAGGCCTTTGCTAGTCCTGACAATTAGTAGTTTTTAGTGTAGTGGTGAGTGTTCAATCGATTCTGACATGGCGATTAGTTTACCTTTGCTTCAAAGACTTGTTGTATGGATTATCATTGTAAGTAATGGTGCCTTGATTGATTTTGGCCCGTCCGCTAAGAAGGTTTAGCAGAGTAGTTTACCACCACCAGAAGGTCCCATTAGAGCAAGAACTTCCCCCGGACAGACTGAACCCCGCACGCCTTGCAGTATGCATTTTTCTGCTCCTCTTGCTGCTGCTGCAACCGTGTATCTCACATCTTGGAACTGCAGGAACAATATATATAAATACATATATTATAATCCACCAAAACTGTACGTAAATCATTCACTCCAAAACAGTTTTAAAAGAATGAAGAGAAGTGAGTTGCATCACCTTGAGGTGTATAGACATTGTAGGCTCAATCTGAATAATCCTGCTCCAAGCACAAGTAATCATCATCATCCTTTTCATCTTCATCAATCGGTAAAGCTGTGTTTATCTCCAACTTATCAGCCTTGTGTGGATAAACCGCAGCACCACCATTGATTCCATCAACCTGTCTTCTCATCTCCATGCTAGCTGCAGACTACATGATATTTTTTTCACGCCAATGCAAACATCAGAAAAAAACCAACTTATTATCGTCAAGATCAGATGTTGACATTGTTAAAAACAAGGATTAAAATTACATGAAGTTCGTAGATAAGCTTGTATGATTGGATGAATAGGTAGTAGATGAGAGGTGTTGTGGTTGAATTTATATACTATAAGTAAGGTGATCTGAGAGTGATTATATGATGTGGGGTGTGGAAGTTGCGGGGGCTTCACATTTAATGCTGCAGCGTGGTGGCCTTAGCATTTCTGCAGGTTTGATAGATGTTGTGGTTATATATGGTGAGTATCCAAGAAAATTGGTATTATTATTGATGTTTCAGGGGATTCATTGGCTTGAAATGGATTCCCGACTGTCAAAGCAAGTGAACAGTGGCGCATGCAGAAGTTGCAGATCAGATTCAGGCCGGCAACTCCATCGTCTTATTAATATTATTGGCTGCATGCATGGATTGGAGTAAATTCTAGCTTACATGAATTTTTGAACATGTACGTATGAATGCGATTTTACACAACACAATTAATGGCGTATGTAATGATATAATTAATGGCATATATAGAGACTATCACTATGATGATATCAAGGTCTGAAAAACATAAAATCACAAAATGTGGAGGCTGAAGATACAAATTAAACTAAAAAGGCTAGAAGAGGGGGAGGGGTTGGACACCCTGCTTAAGCTTCTTGCCTAAGTGGCGAGTGGATGAGAAGGCAATGCCTATAGGCCGGAAGCACACTCCCACATTGGCCAATAGGGCTGGGGCTACTTGGAAGCCCTATTGGAGGTGGGGTTGCGAGAGGCCAGCGTGTCCGTACTTTTGATACGATTGTCAATTCTTTTATGAGGTATGATACGTGACCTGTATGGTTATGAACGGATAAATGTATTTTGACCACTTGTTTCTTTGGATTTTGGCATTCATATACCTATATGAGGGTCATTCATCCTTTCAAAACACCGCCATCAAATAGAGACCTCTAACTTCATGTCTTCGTCTCACTATAAAGACCTGAATTCACTTTAACCAAATTCAAATGGAAAGTGAACCCCGCATATATTTATACCACAAAATAGTCAAATTATGCTAAAAATTCAAATATATATAATTATATAGAAGCAAGTCCAGGTGCGGCGGTGCGGTGTCACCATAGTTCAACAAATATACACCATTAACGTTAGGAAATACACCATAAAAATACATACAAATTAGGTACGCATCACAAAAAATACACCATTAGGCGTGAGAAAAAACACCATACAGTGTTTGGAAATACACTATTGGAGTGTGATGAGTTATATGGTGTTATTTTTTGGGTCTGTTGTGTATTCTGTGATTTTTTTTTGCATTTCATTGTGGTGCGTTTCTCTTACACTGTTGGTGCATGTTGATAACACTGTTGGTGTATTTGTAACCCCGCCGCAACGCCGCACAGGAACTTTTTCCTAATTATATATACACAACTCTCATTATAAAAACAAACTCTTAGATATATAGACCGGATTGGACTAGAGCTAGAGCTCAATTAGTAAGAATTCAAAAATGGAGATCACAAATCTTTATATGCAATAATCGTAAATAAGGAGGCTAAGGACCACTAGTCCACTAGGACCACTACCATGTACAAGAGCCGAGCGGTGCTGTGAAGTACTACGTACAATTTGGCATCCACTTTTATTCAATATCGCAATGTTAAATTTGTGACCTCTCATTCGAGAAAGCTATAGAAATGTCATTAAAAAACAAGTTACCTGACAACATCTACTATTTTAAAATTCAATTTTACTGGAATTTATATATATAATATATATATATATATATATATATATATATATATAATATATATATATATATATATATATATATAATATATTTGTTCTTTAGTTCGATTAAATTGTATATAACTAAACTGTGTTCATAAACAAGTTTCAATCTAAAAAGAAATTGAGAATTTGAAATATATAAAGAGGTTTTCATATAAAATATTACCTAACTTAATTAGTTAGCATGTGTTTAAAATATAATAGATAAGATTTTACAATTTAACGTCCTCGTTTTAAATAGTTTTATTTAGGTGTGGTGGCAACTAATGAGTTTTCATTTTCAAACTTGATATATTGCAGAAATGGATAGACACATCATATCATATCACCCATCAAATAACAAAACTTATGAGGGATAGCTTGATGTAGGATGAAAGGGTGTGGATTGGGGACAACCACAAATCGCACGTGAGTAGTCACTTTATATGGCAAGCCTAATTAGGCAACATATATAATGGCTCCTGTCATGTTTTTTTTTTTTTTTTTTTTTTTTTTTTTTGCAGATCAGATTATAATAATCTATGGATCGGAATAAATACATCTTCGTAATCAATGGCTGAAAACATTTTAGAATATTCTAATGATTAATTAATTACATATGGATGTACTTGACTGTTTATTATATTATTACTGTACGTAAATTATTTTGAAAAGTAATACATGCGGACATGTCATGCTATATTCTTTTATTGATTTTATCACCTAATTTTTACATTTTTAGGTGAAATTTTTTTATTTATTCTTTTATATAAGTAAATTTTTTAACGATGGGTGAATCAACCAATTCACAATAGTTGAATAAAAAATTATTGTATCATTAAAGAAAATATCATGAGAAAAAAAAAACATTATTAAAATATGTTATGCTAAACATCAGCGTGGTGCCAGGGAGTTACACACTATTGGGAATCCAAATATGCACGATTTTGATATATTGTAAATGAATAATACGTACTATTTTCTCTTCTAATTTAATCTCTTCTTATATTATTAATAAAAAAATTTGAAACACTCATAATTTTTTTACAATGTAGTATCTTTTCTATACTTTCTCAATCATAACTTTTTGCTTTTTTTTTTTTTTTTGGCTGCTAATGGCAGCGAGGGATGAATGGCTTTTGATTTCCCCTACTGGATGTTGTGTTTTGGTGCACAATGACTAGTTCTGCGTTGTTAGTTTACATCTCATTAATTCTGGCAATCCTTCACGCTGGATTTGTGATGTCTTCTCAATTATTTTAATTACAAATACAATACAGTAGGTGAACCTCAATCTCGAAATTTAAAAATTCTAATTTTTCAATCAATATTTGTCCTTTAGAGAGTTTTGAATGGGTGAGAAAATTTTAATTTGAATTCTTTATATACTATTTCTTTTTAATCCTTGGACTGCACAGATACATATGTAATTATGTAATGTAATTATGTATGATGGTTCAACTTTAAAATTTTGCAAACTACCCGCGGTACGGTTGACCAGGCAAGTTAAATTAAATTACCCATGCACTTTGCCTCAGTCCAGAGCCTTAATGGTCAAAGTTTGATGGAGAATGAGTTGACTTTCTCACACATTTAAATTTATTTTTACTTTTATCCAATTAAATCACTTCTAGTTCTCTCTCAAAATGACCTTCTATTATAAATACAAAAATAGATGTGGAAGTGGATTGTGTATACCATATGGATGATGTTTACATTTTGTAAAAAAATAATGTTAATTCTTATTAACAATAATATTGTTCAGATACATGTATTATGGCATACCAACTTTAATTTGAATTAGGTTTTGTAAGTCCTTTCTTTGTTGATTAGTGGGTTTCTAGAATTAGTAAGGTTTTTCAATTTAATTTGGTCATGTATTATATCAGGGATGCACTTTTCTAATTTGTTTGTAATATATATACTGAACTTTAAGTTAAAGTGTTCAAATAAATCCCACTAAAATATTTATGTTCCAAATTTAAACTTCTTATGAATTTTCATTTTTCAAACTTCATCAATATGTTTGCAATAAATCATATCAACGCATCAGTATCGTAACCTAACGTGTGATGGAGTTGTGGCCGTCATCGGACACAACCACACATCATAGGTAGGTAGTGATAGGTCATCTTTAAAAAAAAAACATTAAGTATTATTTTAACTTATGGAGTAATTATCTTAAATCCCAAGAACTTCTGATCTGTTTAAGAACTGTTAGAAGAGGTAAATTTCGAGTCGCTCAGTCAGTCTCTTGATTCTCACTCGGACCCTGCCTAAAGCCTATACACTTTGAACACAAGGCCAGGGTCTTCATCTATTTTTGGGTAAGATCATTATTATATTTGGGAGAAGAGATCATTATTATATTAGGAGAAGATAAAGAACAAGATCATTATTATATTTATGATGTGGCAAGAGATAATTAGGCAATCATTTTGTATTCAGAGATATGATACCCAGACTAAACTTATGGCGGA
>VALG01015855.1:2013-17535 GCA_009835305.1 Ipomoea purpurea | reverse complement strand
CGAGAAATTTGTGTCAATTGTGGAATGGGGTGAATCGGTAAAACCACCTTAGCTAGAAGAATTTATGGAGATGCTTCATTCATTTCTCGCTTTGATTGTCGAGCTTGGTTACTATCTCACAGGTGTATAATCCAACAAAAGTGTTCAAATCCCTCTTCGTCTTTGCCCCAGGGGTCCATGAAGAAAACTATGAAGCTAGCAACACGAATTGGCTGAGATAGTTTACAAATGTCTAAACGTGCAAAGGTTTTGGTCATAATTGATGATCATATGGAGTACAGATTGATTGGTGTGATTTGCAGAAATGTTTCCCAGATGATAACAATCAAAGTCGAATGTTGTTGACACTCGACTAAAAATGTGGCTGATTATGCTGGTTCAGGTGGGTAATCGTGTCATTACAATGCGTTTTTTGATTTCATTATGAAGTTGGACCTTTTCCAAAACAAGGTGTTGCCCAGGAATAACTTTGTCCCTTGAAATTTTGAAAGAATTGGTAGAGAGATAGTAAAGAAGTGCAAGATACCTCTCTGCAATATAATGGTGGTTGCTGGACTTCTCTCAAACCCCAAACAAGACTTAAATGAATGGGAGCTAATTGCAAAAAATGTTCATACATTAAGTATAGATCATTCTAATCAGCAGGGTGAAAACATCATTGACTTGAGTTACACTTTCTTACCTCATCACCTTAAACATTGTTTCTTGTCAATTGGGTTGTTTTCGAGAAGACGAAGCACTTCCTGAACATTATATTGTTGATTTTTGGGTTTCGGAGGATCTAAAGGTTTTGAGGTCTAAAGAGCTGGAAATGTTGCAAGAGAATCCTTACAAGATTTGTAGATAGGAATCTTGTTCAAATTTCTACAAAGATGACTGAATGATGGATCATTGAAATAATACCAAATGCATGATGTGTTGCGGGAATTGGCCTTGAGAGAAGCTCAGAAGGAGAATCTATTATGTCTCAAAAATATACGCTCTATCATAGTGTGGGGTTTAGGAGGAACTAACTAATAAACTCCTCTCGTATACTTCACCCATGGAGTATCCAATCCAAAAATTTTGCAGTTACAACTCTTTATCTTCATACCTGCAGCACCTTTTATTTGATTGGATTTTATCATTAACGGCTACGTAAGGTTGCGAGTGTTCATTTTAAGTTTGTAAGGGTATTGATTGATGATACTAGAAAGGGCTACGATGCCTATGCGTTTACAGAGTTAATGGTCTAGGCATGGTTAGTATCTAATTATGTGATTCTGCTGTTGAGTACTTGAGTGCGCGCGAGCGCGCGGGTTCATTTATGGAATTGCAGAAGCTACATTTGAATTATCATTCACTAAATGACCCCTGGTATATATGTAGGGATTACCCAAGCGAAATGGACCGCGAGGGCCATTAGATTGCTCCAAAGATCATGTTCAGCATAATTTGGAGCATTAATATTTGGATTGATAGGGGAGTGGTGTAGCAGAGACTGTTATGAGAACCCAGGAATCTAAGGACATTGGGAGTTCATGAAGGTCTTAAATTTAACCTGAAACGCAAAGCATTCAGAGTGGTTCCAAACCTTGCCTGTTTTATATAGAACTGGAATGATCTAGAAGTTTCGGTGAACTTCTCATCCGAATCTTAGCGAGCGATTCATTTACCCGGTACTTGGCGTAGAGAATTTTTTGCCAACTTAAGAAGAGTGAATCTTGGAAACACATTAGAAGTGAGAGGATGTGAGAGGTGTTGGGGAATGTTGCCTGAAGCTGAGGTCCTCATCTTGGAGGATAATTGGCGCTGTGGCAGAAGAAAGGAAGACGCCAAGATGGAGATTTCATGGATTAAAGGCTAACAGATGATATTGTGATTAAAATTTGCAAAGCACGGGTGGGCCATTCCTATCCTGAATTGTCTAGGTTCTACGAGCTATTTGGTTTAAAAAAGAATTCCTAGTGAGCTTTGCAGGATAAAGCTACTCTCAAAATCGATCAAGCTATTTGACTGTTCAAGGTCAATTATATCTTCTGCCAATATATTCAAGAAAGAAACGAGAGTACGGAAACAACACCGTTTAGTGTTGATATTTTACGGTTAGATTTCTAGCTACTTTAATTTTGTTTCAAAAAAAAAAAAAAATAAAAAAAAAAACTAGTAACCTTTTAATCCCATAATTTTCTTACTTTTAATCCAAGTAATGTAGAGTAAAAAGACATTTTTGGTCCTAAACTTATAGTGGCTTGGACAATTTTTATTTTGTCTTTTATAAAAAAATTTGCCATTTTGGATGCGAGAGGTTATTGTGGCGAGAGATGTTTGCTGGCTCGTCTATATTTATGTTAGTATAACCGTCTGAGAGAGGGGTAATTACGTCAATTAGCTTATCTCCTCATCATTATATCTATGTGTGTTTTGTTTTCTTCTTCGGTCATAATTCGAAGGAGTCGGGAGAGTCCAAGTGCAGTTTTACGAAGAAATTGCCGGAGAATCGAACCGCAAAACAGGTTTACTAATCCAAATAAGATAGAAGGAAATTGAAGTCGCCAAACACACATTGATATAATAGATAGAGGAATACCTAAATTGACGTAATTGCCCTCTCTCATACGGTTATCTAACAGAAATATAGACGGAGGACCAAAAATGTCCTCGAAATATGATGGAGGACCAAAAATGTCCTCGCCACAATAACTCTGTCCATAAAAATGACAAATTTTTTTATAAAAGGACTAAAATTGTCCAAGCCACTATAAGTCTAGGACCAAAAATGTCTTTTACTCCAAAATTTATTTCAATTTCTATGCTATAGATGATGGTGTTTTACTTTTCAGGGATGCTGACTTCGATTATTCTTATTGGTATTAAAGTTGTTGCACGTTCCAGTAAAGATGATTTTGCGTTGGTTGAGAAGTAGTTGGTGCATATATATATATATGATATGATGTTAGAAGATGAGAGATTCCTTACCTTGCCTGTTCATAAGCTCCATGAAGATGAGATGAGATGCAACCAACACACCACACTATGTAATCTGAAGACTTCAACAGAATTGAGCCACCCGGTACAATCTAGTATCAACATACATCTTCTTATCTGTGTCCACTTCACTTGAATACATAATTAGTTTGTGTGGGCAATTAAGACCAAATTAAACTCACAAATCTTAAAGATGGATCACAATTTGAATTGAGCAACTGGTTTTTTTGGCTCTATGAATAACATGCATTTAATTGCCAAATGTATGTATGTATTTGAACGTAACCCACCAAATTAAATGAAAGGATCTAATAATAATACAAAAAATACTGCAAGCTAGCTCAGTAAACAAATTAGAGTCGTGCCTGCCTCATATATATATACATCTAACCTGAAAATGCTCCATCTTGATAATTGTAAAATTCTGATCCTGGGGTTTTATGTACCCTTGTATGTATTGCGGTTTTATAGAATGATTTGAAAGTAAATAAACACTAGGATACTTATTTCTTCATTTTTGCTATATAAGTTGGAGGTTTTGAGCTGATAATTAGTTGCGGAATGGAGCAAAATTGAGAGCATTTTGGACGTGAATGGAAGGATTTGGGACGCTAAATCAAGATTCAGTGAAGGCGGGTAGCGGATGAGCAACCTTGCAACATGGCAAAGCGAGCAAATTAAACAGAGCCGGGGTGCAGATTCCCATAGATCAGAGAAGGCTTTCTGCAAGCTGCGGTCATATGGTGGATCTGATCGAGGCTGAGAAGGTTCGATCTGAAACTGACCTTTAGTTTGTGAGCCATATATATATGACATACCACCTGCGAGACTTGTTAAGTCCCCAAATCTTAACATATATCACAACTTGAATTCAGCTTCTCACTTCTCACATTTAAGTTCTTGATTGAACATGTATGTATTATATGATGTTGGGAATGAAGCTCATATCTCATCTCATCTCATCACAGAAACACCGTTTTGGTACAAATTAAATTACTGCATCTGTGTTATGTATATGATGATGAGCAATTAGGCATGCATTTGTTTGCACATAAGAACCATTATATTAATTGTTTTTCAGATTTTCTTAGTCAATCATCAATAGATTCTGCTATTACTCACTACTTTTTATTCTTTGTATTCCTTCATGTGGGGGTGGGCGCTGCAATTCAATCATTTTTTTTATTTTTTTTTACGATTGTTCTGTCATTCTGTAATTTTTACTGGAAACAGTGGATAAATCTAAGCTTCGTGGTTGAAACCAACATTTTTAGCAATCAATGTAACTTTAATTTGGTTTAAGTGCAAGAATCTATCAAAACTTTGCATGCATTAGTTAGGTAGAGATTAATGTAGTTATTAGATGTTTATGGCCATTTAAGTCATCAAACTTATTAAAGTTGTATTACCAAACAATCATGTTTGAAACTCCTACAATTATTATTTTTTAGTCACCTCCAGATTTATTGAAGAGTTCATTCTATTTTTGGTCCTAGATTTGTAGGTCGCAGTCCACTTTTAGTTCTTTTAGAAGATCATCGCAAGATGTCCTATTTAACGATATTTCAACGATTTTGTTAGTAGAGGACCAAAATTGGTCATGTCACAATAATACTGATCAAAATAGAGTGTTCTGATAAAAAATGATTAAAAATGATCTGTCACTTATTGTAATCCATGAAACATTAAATAAATTTTTTTATAGTTTTCAAAAAAAAAAAAAAAACACTCCGTAGTTTTTTTATATTTTAATTCGAGAGTGACTAATATAGAGTTAGAATTATAAGGGTGAGAAGCTAGCATTTTACATAAGGAAAGGATTAACTATGGGGGAAAGGAGTAGAGCGTCCAATAGTTATGCTGTGCAACCGAATTACCATGCGCATGGTGCATACGGTTCAAAACGACATCGTTTTGACTAAAAACGCGCGTCCCCACTTTAAAAAAAAAAATCAGGTTCGATTCTCAGCAATAGTATTATTGTGGATATATAAGTATGAAATTGGGATATATAGTTATGAAATTGGGTTATATAGTTCATTCATTGTGGATTATTTGTTCAATCATATCATTGTGGATATTTCAGTTCATTCATGTGGATTTTTACTTCAAACATTCATGCATTGTGGATTTTTCTTCATCATTCACTGTGGATATATAGTTATGAAATTGTGGATATAGTTATGAAATGTGGTTAATATTAGTTATGGAATTTCTGGATATTATAATAAATGTTATTGCCGAAATCGAACCTATTTCTTCTTTAAGTGAGACGCGCGTGTTTTTTTAACCAAAACGGCGCCGTTTTGCAAACGTATGCACCTTACAAGGTGCATTCGGTTGCACAGCATAATTTGCGGTAGAGCGTCAAAACAGGCTTAGCTTGCCGGCTAGCCCATCCCACCCAGCCACAAAGGTGGAGGGGGGAATTTATGGCTTGCCAAATTCTCAAATCATTATTCATGACATGATCCACATAATGTGTGACTATAAATAAAATACATTTTTAATATATTAAGGAAGGATATATAATGTACCTCATACAAAAATTAATGTACTTTAATATATTAAAAATGTATTGATATTCATTGGTTCATCACAATTTGTGTGGACCATGGTCCATAAATAAATTTGCCTCAAATTCATACAGTTAATTGTTTATGTATCTGCCAATAACATATTTGTACGTTAACTTTAGTGTCTGTAGTTAATAGTGTCTATATGCTCAATTTATATTAAAAGCACATAAACGGTGAACTGCACTGTACAAAACATGTTCAATTGCATGTTACATAATTTGAAAGTTATTTTGGACCAAAGTCCATTAAATGCAAGGTAGACTTGATCCATAGTATAAGTGTATAAACCTGTTAGTGGCCGACTTGCCGCTAGATTTTTTAGAGCAACTATAATGGTACAACTCCTACTCAACACCTCTTCACTTATTGGATTATTAGGGTACCCTAAAATCACTAGAACCACTATTTTTCCCAGTGAATGCAGTGCAATGACATTTTAAGTTTTCCAAGGGCGTTGTCAGTAGGTGAGCTCATAGATATCCATTAATACTTGTTTTGGAGATTGTGGGGTCGATTTTATTACATGTACTTCAAATTTTACTAGCTCTTCTGATGTGGTGCGTGACAGGCTCTGATAAGCTAGTTTTTGATGTGGGTCTCAACACAACTGTTTACATCAAGGTTTTGTGTGGAGAGTAAAAGTTAGGATACACAAGTATTTCCTTGTGGGTCTTAGCGCATCTGAGATGGTTAAATATCATTGTAGGCCTGAATATTCATTAATTGCCTTTGTTCATGTTGAGGAATCTACAGAACTGGGAAGTTTATCATTTACTTCATCATGTGAACCCTTGATATTTAATTTGGGGATTACCTCCAACTAAGGAATCTTCCATGTAGTGATGTGTTATGTAGTTCCTCCAAGAATCAGTTCATCAAAATTTGGAGGCATTAGAATTTGGATTATAGGAGGTTGTACAAAAGGAGTTGTTCGTGAGAATCCAATTCTAAGGACATTGGCGATTACTACTGATCGTAAATTAATCCAAATAGCAAAGCTCCCAAATTGGTTTGAAAGCTTGGCTATTATATCAGCTGGCTAACTACAAGAAAAAACTGCAGCATAGACAACACTAGAAAGACAACATTTTAAGAAAAAGTGTTGTCTTTTGTATAAAAGACAACAGTTTGGTCCCAAAACCGTTGTCTTTGATGCAACACTTTTGTCAAAGACAACGGTTTTTACTTAACCGTTGTTATAAGTGTGTTGTCTTTGTGCATTTTGTGAAAAGACAACACCACAACGACAACGGTTTTTTAAAACCGTTGTGTATGTGCGTTTTTTTTTTTTTTTAAGACAACGTTTTTTAACCGTTGTCGTTGTGTGTTGTCTTTAAGCGCACTAGAATACACAACACTAGAAAGACAACGGTTATTTAAAACTGTTGTCTTTGTGCGTTTTTTTTTTTAATAAAGACAACGGTTTTATTTAACCGTTGTCGTTGGTGGTGTTGTCTTTAAGCGCACTAGAATACACCAACACTACAAAGAATCAACGTTTTTGCGCATTATTATATTTTATAAAAGACCACGTTTATTAACCATTTGTCATTTATGATTGATCTTTAATAATACTTGGAATACACAACACTACAACGACAACGGTTTTTATAAAACCGTTATCCTTTGCGCCGTTCTTTATTGTTTAAGACAATGTTTTTTAACCGTTGATCTTTGCGCATTTCATTATTTATAAAAGACAACAGTTGTATAATATTATAAAAACAAGATATAACAACAAGATTAAACCTATGACTTCAACATCAGCAATTAAAGTTTAACCAACTAAGCCAACACAAAACTCTTTAGTACTAAAGTGGCAACATCTGATATATAACTGTATTGCTTCTGGTGTTTTATAAAATAAAGTTAAGGATTTCTCTAGGAAGAATTAGAACTCAAGACTTTTAACATATCTAACATAACAAAAGTACTTAAACCCACAACTACAGCCAACACTTTATATACTTAAGAGCAACATCTAGATATAAGAAGTTTGGTTCTGTGTTGTCTGTGAGAACCAAGACAATGATTGTATAAAATTATGGGTAAGGATGCCAATCAGAAGATAAAAACCCATGACCTCTAACATACAAAAAACTAAACCCACTAAGTCCCACCAAACTCTTGTTTACTAAAGTGTTACACGTATCTTTACCTATAATTTGGACCTTCATTGTTTTGTTACGAGATGAAAATAGATGTTTAGAAGATCTTAGAACAAAAACAAAAATGTAATAATTTTTTTTTACCAAATAAATGCATACAAATTTAACAAAGAGAAATAATACAATTCAAAAGTTAATTAAATAGTTCTATTTCGTTTCTATTTAAATATAAAATTATTCACCAAAATTTCAATGTCCAATTCATAAAGTTTATTTTCAATCATAAATTACATGCCCTATAACGGCCAATGTGCGTCGTGTGGTGTTCAGAATGGTCGCGGTATGGTGTGGGAGGGGTTAATGGCGGTATGTTTGAAACTCTAATATTCACAATTACGAACCTATGTTCAAATTATGAATTACTGTAAGAAATTATGAATCTACTGTATTTAAATTATGAATCTACTGCCGAGGATAGTATTGTTTTTCTTAAATTTCTCCCCAATTTTCTCTTGCAGATTCTAGGTTTTTCAGTGTATCGATATTATTCTCTGCTCTCATGGATGCAGATGGCTGGATGAACACAAGGTAATTAAATGCACATCAATCATCATTCCTTTCATTGTTCTCATTTTTGGCTAAATTATTGCTTCAATAGTTTCTGCATTTAGTCAGTTAATATTCATTCTCAATGTAACTGAGTAATATCTATAGTAATATTAAATATCACTCACATTCTGCGGGTACCCTTTCTGCTTTGATTTACATCTTCTCTTTCTCTAACCACAATCTCACTGTTTATTACATTACCATAAACACTGTCTGCACCAACCCATGATTTTGTTACGCTTTGTATTCGTATATGTATTTGTCCTGTAGAAATCCAACTCTGATGCCGATGTACATGCAAACTTGGGCATTGTAAAAATTTATCGAATTTATGTATACTTTTATAGTTAAGGATACTAGGGTGAGAAGAGATTAGTCAGGGTATAGCTCTTGGTAAAGTAGAGGACTTTTGGCTAAATTATTGCTTCAATAGTTTCTGCATTTAGTTAGTTAATAGTCATTCTCATTTAGTTTTTTAACAGTTAATATTCAAGCAAAGGTTTTAGATGGGTAGAGTATGTTTTTGTTCTTTGAGTTCTCATGCATCATATTTCCTATGGTCGGCCTCCTCCATGATCGGCTAGGCGGTCTAGGCGGCCGCCTAGATCGCTTAACCGGCTGGTTCGGCGTCTTTTTATTTATTTATTTATTTATTTGGTTGAAAAGTGTTAAAAAAGTTCGGGCCAAGGATAAAACTTTTGACTCGTTTGTCCGTTCAAAGGCGTTTGGTCCACTAATTTCTCAAAAAAAATGCTTCTTTATACCTCTTAAGTTTATTTTTTTTTTTTTTTTTTTTTTTTTTTTTTTTTTTTTTAAATGTATTAGGTGGTTTAAAACCAAACTTTTTGGAACAATTTTACAACCACTCCTCGTAAATAGTTTCTAAGAAATAACTATGGAAACCTTATTAGTGAATTTTAATATTTTTTATTTTTTATTTTTTTTAATTAAAAAAAATCAGCGCCTAGGCGCTAGCCGCCCCTTGGCGCCTAACGTGTTTTGAAACCTTGGCTACAGATGATTAGTGTGGTGTTGTGACATGACTAGGGCAAGGGTGACAAATTTATTGACGATAACATCTTATCATTCTGCCATTTTCACCTGGGGATCCATGATCCTGTTTGAAGGGGAGGTGTAGTAGAAGGGGTTTTCCATTTTGAGATGACATGACTATATGAAGAGGGGTGCAGGAGTGTGGTGGAAAGTCATGGGAGGAAGGAAGGAGTAAGGGCTTTGCAAGATCGTATTATGTATTGTGGTGATCGATTGTCGCGATGGGTGGTGATCGATATCATAAATTCAGTGAGCAGAGTATGCACCTTCGTAGGGAGCAGTTACATCTGAGAGGGCGCACTGATTCAGCTTCATTGGCTGAATTCCAGCGTCTGGAGGAAGTTCTGAGCCGTAAGGAAGCCCAAGAGGATGCTTATTGGAGACAGAGAGCAAGCAAGCTTAAGGATGTTGATGCTAATACAAAGTTTTAACCACAGGTATGTTTCTCATCGTAAAAAAAAAAAAAAAAAAAAAAAAAAAAAAAAAAAAAAAGAATACTCTATCCTAGACTTATGAATGATTGTGGGGATTGGGTGGAGGGGGAAGTTATGAAGAACATCATTCTGGAATATGTTGATAATATTTTTTGTTCTAGTAATCCTGTAAATAGAGATAGGTTTGTTTGGAAATGTTATCCCACGGGTTACCCAGGCTCGGAATGAGTCGCTGCTCTAGCCCTTTGAGATGAATGAGGTAAAAGATGCACTTTTTGCAATGTTTCCTGATAATGCGCCTGACCCAGATGGGAATGAATCTGGGGTTCTACCAACACTTTTGGAATGTGGTGGGAGGGGATATTTCAAAATTTATGGTAGACTGCCTGAATTCCGCGCCCTTTTCCTTCTGTTTTGAATGATATGGATGTTGTGCTAATCCCAAAGAAAAATACCCCTGAACTGGTGTCTAATCTTCGACCTATAGCCCTAAGTAATGTGGTCGATCTATAGGGTTATGGCTAAAATGATTACTCACAGAATGAAGCCTTTGATGGAAAATATCATATCTGACTCACAAAGTGCTTTTTATACCTGATAGGCTTATCACAGATAATATCCTAATAGTTGCAGAGGTTGGGCATTACTTGAATAGAAAACCGTGTGGGGCTGTTGGTTGGGGAGCCCTCAAATTGGATATGGCTAAGGCCTATGACCGTATAGAGTGACCTTTTCTACGGGGAATGCTTTTGGCTCTGGGTTTTGATGATAGGTGAGTGGAGCTTATTATGCTGTGTGTAACTACAGTATCATATAATTTTTTGATTAATGACTCTCGCAGCAACCCTGTCACGCCCACTCGTGGCCTAAGGCAGGGAGACTCACTATCCCCCTATCTTTTTATTATTTGTGCGAGATGACTTTCTTTGTTGTTGCAGCAGGCACAAAATAGTGGATTAATTCATGGGTGCAAAGTTGTTAGAGGTGTTCCCCCGATCTCTCATTTATTTTTTGCTGATGATAGCCTATTATTTTTCAAAGCTAATGCGCAGGAGGCCACTGAGATTAAAAGTTGTTTATCTGTGTGTGAGAGCTTATCTGGGCAGGCGGTCAACTATCATAAATCTAGTATATATATGCTACAACAAGAATACATGTGAGGAAGATAGGGAGGAGGTGACACAGATTTTAGGGGTGGTCCAGACTCCTAATTTTGGAAAATATCTAGGCTTACCCTCTTTTGTTAGGAGAAATAAAAAAGCAACATTTGCTTATATTGAGGATAAAATCAGGCAGCGAATTGGATCTTGGAACAAGAAGTTATTATCACATGTTGATAATGAAATCTTGTTAAAAAGTGTGGCCCTTTATGCCTACTTTTTCAATGAGTGTTTTTTGGTACCTATATCTGTTTGCACAGAGAACAATGAATCGTTATTGGTGGGAATCAGGAACTGACCGTGGTATTCATTGGAAAGCATGTGATAGATTATGTATCCCTAAAAAGCATGGGGGCATGGGATTCAAGGATCTGAGAGCATTTAATGTTGCAATGCTAGCTAAGCATGCATGACGATTGCTTACTAACACTGACTCTTTGGTGTCTCGTGTGTATAGGGCAAGATACTACCCTAAACAATCCTTCTCTGAACCATGTTTAGGAAATAACCCCAAATTTTTTTGGCGCAGTATTGTGGTAGCTAAAGGTCTGATATGGAAATACTACATAATTTGGGAGCATTCATGGCTCCAAGATGACCTATATCCTATGATTTAGACTGATATGCCACCCCAACTAGCTAGAGCTAGAGTGGTGGGTTTAATAGATCAGGATACTGGTTCGTGGGATCATCATATTCTCTTTGATATTTTCCAACCAAAGATGTGCCTCGAATCTTAAAGATACCGATTTTCCCAGAGTATGAGGATGTATGGTATTTGCATGGGGATCCTAATGGTTGCTACTCTGTTAAAAATGGCTAGAGGCTCATTATTGGGAATTATGAGAATAATAATGATGGTGCTTTTGATAAATGGCTTACCATATGGAAGCTTAAAATCTCACCCAAGTGGAAGACTTTTCTATGGAGGGCTATAAGTGATATCCTTCCAACTACCAACAATTTGTTTATAAAGAGGGTAGTAGATGTTGATCCGATTTGTGTCATGTGTGGAATCACTCATGAGGACACTATGCACTCATTAGTATTGTGTGGCTATGCAAATTTCATATGGGCTCAATCTAACCTTCCACTCCTTAATATTGTGACAAATGTTTTCCATGTATGGTTTAGTGCAATCTTGAATGTTCTAGACACTAATGGAATTAATGTACGCAGCTGCAATTTTATATCATATTTGGAGAGCACGGAATGGAGCGGTTTGGGATGCCTATCTACCAATGCTGAAGAAATTGATTGCCGTAGTGGCTGCCACCATGCAGGCATAGCGACGAGTATACCACACAATTGTCGGTCGTGCACCAGTCGAACAAACCGCCACTGCGAACACTGCCAAGCCGACGATGCCTCCACCGCCACTGCCTACCGTTGCGACCCAGATTGCTGCAACACGGCCGAGAAGGTCCTACGTCGACGCCGGGTATCATCACACCACGAACTCGCCACGATCGGAGCAATCCTTCACGATGCCGAAGGTGGTTATGTTTCGGCCTACAGTGCTTCCCTCCCGAGTTGTTTCTCCCCACTTTTTGCTGAAGCATTCGCGTGCAAAGAGGACTTGTCATGGCTAAGGGCTCGTGGAGAACAGTCTATAGAGCTATACACGGATGTTATACACTTCAATGCTACCTATCTTCACCATGTGCTGCCCGTCTCGATCGTATATTGGTTATGATATTGATGGTTGCAAAGCTTGCATATCTACGTTTGATTTCTGTTCAATTAATTTTATTCCTAGATCACAGAATTATTTAGCTCACACTTTAACTTCTACATCTTTTGAACATGGTACGACTATGTATTGAAATGTTGTCCCGCCTGACTCTATTTCAGTTTATTTCTAAATAAAGTCGCATAGTTTGCTTTCAAAAAGAAAAAAAAAAGTATTATATTATTATAAAATCTCATTACAATAAAGTATGTATGAAATGTTGTATCAAGTTTCTTTAATAACAAATTACTCTTCAAATTAAAAAATAATTAATCACTTTAAAAATTATAAAAATATAATGGGTAAATAGCTATACTGAAAATGTCGATAGCTTATATATATATGTTTAAGGTTCTGGTGAGCTGAATGACTCAGGTGAAACGTAATGAAATCTTAGTCATAGAATAACTCTCATTTTTTTTAAAAAAAAAAAAAAATCGTACATAGTGCGATCAATAACAATTGTGCACGTGGAATGGCACAATAATGTGCTCTGAAACAAGGGCAGATGTGTACTGGAGGTAAAAATATGCAACTGTAAGCCACAAAAATATGCAAACATTTCTGAAAAATACCTTAAATTGTAATACATGATCTTCAACACAATCTTATAAAAGATCCACACAATATTAAAACTCAAAAATACCGTAATTATTGATTCATTTGCATGATCAAAATTCTCTTTATAGATATATATACTAGTACCTAATATACTAGGTAAACTAGAACCCCCCCACCACAGTACGCACCTCTATATGATCGAGAATTCAAAATCAAATTCCAATGTCAGGAAAGGATAGGATTTAAAGAGAGTAGTCCATCTGAACCGCACCTCTAACTGATCCTATCTAAAGCAGGTTATTTAATCAGGAAAAACTTCAATTCTAACCAACATATAATGAACTATATGTTACAAAATATAAAACAATAATACTCAATATTCTCACACACCCCCTCCAAGCGGACGATGGCAAGGACACAACGTCAGCTTGTCGCGGAGAGTGATAAACCGTGGGGCGCTGCAAGGCGGTTTGAGTGAAGATAGTCTGCAAGCTGATCCTCGTCGGTACAAAATGAAACAACAAAGTCACCACTTGGCTACCCTTGTCTCAGGACCAAATGCGTAGTTGCGATCTCACATGCTGTCCTGGCGTGGAAGACCTGGATTTGGCACAAAGATATGTCGTGCCCAATTGTCACACACAAAACATCGACGACTGCCCAGAGTGTAACCCTAGCTCCCGAAGAAGAGAAACGATCCAAGTGACCTCAGCCGCCACATCAGCTAAGGCCTTATTACTCTGCTTCAGTCGAGGAGCGCGCAACTGTCTGCTGTTTCCGTGAAAGCCAAGATACAAGGTTTGTGCCCAAAAAAACTGCATAGCCACTGGTGCTCTTCCGATCGATGGGACAACTGGCCTAGTCGGAATCAGAGTAAACGTGAACTGTAGTAGTCGGCTGAGGAAGATAGTCTCAACCCATAGTCTAACGTGCCCTTGACGTATCGTAAGACACGCTTAACCATGCCCCAGTGATCTACTGTCGGAGTGTGCATAAACTGACATAACCGGTTGACGGCATACGACAAATCCAGCCGAGTGATCGTGAGATACTGTAAGGCCCCGACTATCCGACGATACTGCGTGGGATTATATATCAAAAGGTTCATCTGACGGAGTGACCGGCTGAGTTGTCGAAGCAGGAGTGGATAAGGGTCTGCAGTCTACCATACCGGCCCTGTTTAGTATATCATTCATGTAACGCCGCTGAGACAGAATAACCCCCGCTGAAGTGTCAACTGTTTCAATCCCCAAGAAAAAACTGGGTTTCCCGAGATCCCGATCTTGAACGCTGACGCAAGGCGGTCCAACAGCGTGTTAATAAGTGTTGCATTGCTCCCAAGCATAATAATACTCATCCACTGTATACTAATAAAAACACTTGACACCCATCCACACCGTAGTAAAAAAGATATACATCCGTCTTCGACGCGTTAAAGCCAGTAGCCAAGGAGAAAGTCATGCAAGCGCTTAAACCATGCCCGTGGTGCTTGTTTAAGACCATAGAGAGACCGTCTGTAAGTGGCAGACATGGTCTGGATGAACCGGGTCTTCATACCCCGGAGGTTGTTTCATGTATACAGTCTCCGCTAGATGCCCATTCAAAAAGGCATTGTGCACATCCAACTGTCGTAGCGTCCACTTGTTGGTTATGGCCAGGGAAAGAAGAAGACAACAGTTGTCAGTTTAACAACTGGACTGAACGTGTCAAAGAATCTTCCCTGGCTACCTGATTAAAACCCTTAGCCAGCAAGCCAGGCTTTAATACTGTTCGACTGACCCATCAGTAGCCCGTTTGGTGCGGAATACCCATTTGCACCCAATAATATTCATCGTGGGACTAGGTGGGACTAGACTCCAGGTATTTTTGTGTAAAAGGGCATTAAATTCTTGATCCATAGCATCCCGCCACTGTGGATGACCAATAGCTTGGGAATAACAAGTCGGATCAGCTGAAACGGCTGTGAGGGCCTGAAACTCTTCATTAGTACCCTGAGTTTGACCACAGAGACGCATGACATGAGCTCGTTCTTGTGGTTGAGCCCGACCCCGCCCCCGACCTCGTGGCCGGCCCCGCCCCCCGAGTAGCCGGGACAGCGGGCTCAATTGCTAAAGGTGGCTCTTCTTGAGAAATAGGACTGGCGTCAGAGTCTAGTGATATTGTGGCGTTGGGTTGCACCATAAGTTGAGTGTGAGCGGGCACAATCGGTCCAGATGCCCATGGTACAGGGTGGACCTCAGCTACACTTGGAGCTATACCTGTAACAAAAGGGAAAGTGGTTTCATCAAACCGTACATGACGGCAGACATAAAATTTTCC
>VALG01015851.1:0-13262 GCA_009835305.1 Ipomoea purpurea | reverse complement strand
CTGCCGCTTACTGCAGCAAACAAAAATTAGACGAGCCAGACGTCGTTAATTGACGTGCCGACACATAACTGACGAAAAATACGTATAATCTAGGGAGGTTTAATATAATAATTTATATATTTTTATTATATCTTACTACCTATATAACATTCATTCTCGTGAAGAAAGTTTTTCCTTAATTTCTTCAATGCACAGCAGACTCAAAAAAAAATAACAGTCTTATAATGGCCAAAATCAAGCGGTCAGGATGTCTCAGCTTTTAATTGGTATATTAATAAGATGATATATGTTTTTTTTATCATGTGGTTTTATAATTTCATTACTTGTTGTAAACAATTTGCAAATAATGCTGCTCATCTTATTGCCTTAGAGAAGCAGGGGAAGGATACCACATGGAGTGGACTACTTTCCTCTATCTAGTTATAAAAAATTTCTTTACTTAAAAAAAAAAAATTGTTGAACGTAAATGCTAACTGTTGAACTGAAAAGTGCTATGTGTATTTTTCTTTTTTACTTCTAACTTTTATTTTTACAGACAAAATTTTGATGTAAACACTTATATTTTGAATAAAAGAGAAAGAGAAATGGCTTGCCAACCGAGATTACGGGCCTTCAACAGAACACCTTCTACATGCATCGTGCTCTCGTACTTTCTCTATCCCAAATTACAGGCCCCAAAATTGCTATTTCGTTCCTAAATTTACTTTTTAAGACCTAATTTTGGCTATTTCACCTATTTGTTCCCAGGATTCCAATTAAACAATGTGAAGGATGCATTGAGGTATTCGAACAGAGTACAATGACGAGCCATTTTTGAAAAATAAACAAAAAACACAGGACAAATTTTTGTTGTGCAGTTGAACACCAATGAAAATGACTCATATTTTATAAAACATTTTAAAAGTCATATTCTTTGCTTTTAAACCGAATCTAAGCTTTTTTAGATAATATGAGTTATCTGAGGCTCCAAATATCTATCAGCATTTTGCAGCTGTAACCAGTATAATATTTGTTTTTCTCCTATTTTCACAAATTTCAATGTTGATTTGCATAATACATTTTTATCTATTCTCATAAATTTTAGTAGCGGATTTTAACAATTATGTAATGACATTATTTTTTTTTTAAAGGGATGTATTAACATTATTATTCACCTAAGCATATATATAACATTTACTTTATTGGTGAGCGTATAGGACTTGCTCAATACAATATAAGATGTTTGAATTATATAAAATACTTTTTAAATACTCATAATAACTAGAATATTATAAATAAAAAAATCAAAAGATGTTTTTCCTTGAAAAAATAATATAAAATTGATAAAACATAAAATACACCACTCTTTTTTTAGTTGTATTGGAGGGGCACCGCAGGGTGCCCCGCTAAGTTACTATTTGCCTCATGGCGCTATCGACATTAGCCTGAAGGAAGGTCGATCTCTTAAGCAAGCTCCCGAAATCCACCATTCCTTAGTAGTACTCAACATGTTCTTGTTGATTAGCATTAGACTTGACTTGTGCTCCGCCTTCCTATTATTATCAAATTTATCACACAATAATTATTTATTTAAAGAGTAAATGCTAGCCAAGGTCTACCGAATTTGGTGGTTTCGCCACATTTAGTTCTTAACTTTCAAATCGACCCTCCGTGATCCTCCAAATTTTGAAATTGACCTGCCGTAGTCTTTCCGTTAAGATATTTCATCTCAGCCGTGAAATTTAAGGGCAAAACATACTTTTTATTGCAACCCCAATAAATATAATAAAATATATTATTGTCTGTTCTTTATATTGACCTTAATTTACAATGCACATGCATAACTCAAGGCAGGGACGGAGTCAGAAATTCCGTTGAGGGGGGCGAAACAGTACAGATGGATTCAGAAATTTTTTCCAGAAAAAGGCGAAACATTTTATAAAAAAAAGATAATTTAAAAATAAATAAATAAACTACCTAAAAAAATATAATTGTAAATATTATTGGATATGGACAAAAAAATAAAACACAACTATGTTGATGCTAAGATTAGAACTCTTAACCTCATTATTACTAATAATATGCTCTACCACCTACTCTAACTCACATCTTGTTAATGTTTTATAGTTTTTTTATATTAATACTAAAAAATGTACTATATATACATACAAATATTATATATGGGATGGGAGTTGGGTGAGGGGGCAGCTGCCCCTGCCCCCCTCTTCCTCCGTCCCTGACTCAAGGGGGAAGTGTAAATTAAAATGTGAATAATTCAAGCTTGGGACACATTTTTGTGAAGATTCTGAGTGGCGGATGAAAAATGTAAAAAAAAAAAAAAAACTGTAATAGCATTATTGTTTTCTCATGCAGATGATGGTAAAACTGTAATGTGACCTTACTCCCAATCACCAGCCTCACCCTACCCTAAAATTTTTAATAAATATTTATGTATTTTTTTTTGAATGCAAATATTTATGTATATATTATTATACAATGAATACAAATTTTCTTTTGCCCTCGCTTCCCTTCCCTTCTTCAATTTTTTTTTTATAATTATACTGTATATATTAAATTAGTATTTTATATACGCGATGCACAAAAATATATGTCTAATATTAAAATCTTAATTATATTATAATTTTTTTTATCTAAAGCAAATTAGTAATTGTGTCTTATGTTATTGATGCGGTAAATACACTGGAATATACGAATAAGTCTATGTATTTAGTAGTGTGTGGGCTCGAGACTTAAAGATAGTGAGTTGGAGGTTCCCGAGGAGGTATAAGTCAGGTGAAAGTTTCAAAAGTCCCTCTCTTAAGTATTTAATGTGCTATTTATAGAGAGATGGAGGAGCCAAGCACCTTGTGCTCATATGGCATGTAGTGACATCTCTCATGTGGGAGGTCATGAGATTGAGTCTCAGTGGAGGCATTGTTGACTCTATGTAATAGAGTCTGCTCGCCGCGCAGGCGATGAATCCTGAAGGCGTTGTGTGGTAGACAAATAATAATAATAATAATTAAAAGGGACACTCAGGTCGGTCTGATCCAGATGCGGTCGGTCCGACTTGGGTTTAGTTCATCTGGGGACACATACTCATATGTACGGTTGCCAACTCAAGGGATATTCCTATCCGTTGGGTTTAGTTTATCTGGGGACACATACTCATATGTACGGTTGCCAACTCAAGGGATATTCCCTATCCCGTTATGATTTTTGTGTTTTGTGTTGTAAAATTCTGCTCCTATAAACACAAATTATAATACCTAAATCAGATTTAAAAATTAAATAAGTAAATATATATAGCATCTTAGGAGTATGAATTATGTATTTCGTCATTTCGATTTATGGTCCTATAATGCTATTGTGGACCTTGGTCCATGATATAAATTAATTGCCAAATAAAACATCTTCCATTTAAATTACATGTCATATTTTATTAATATTTGAGCATTTTAAAATTAAATATGTATAAAAGATCTTAATCTAAAGAAAATAGGAGAAAAAAAGAAAGAAAAGGGTTTACCTTGATGATCTCCTGTACGCAAAAAACTGCAGAAATGTTGGAAAGCTTTTCACCATTAGTCTCCGGCCTTTCTTTCTCATTCCATCTGTTTTATCCTTAATTAAGCACTAATCTCCTCTCTGTCTCTCTCTCCCCCAATCCTCCTTAGGGGACACACCTACACAACAAAGGAGAAAAAAGACAGAAGAGAATAGCGCCTAATCAAACCTTTTTACAGACATATAGAAACAACATCGATCGGAACAACAACATCAACCCCTCCCTCGCAACTCATCCCATGTTGTTCGCGAGAAAAGGGGGCAATTCAAGATCAAGATGATAATAATAATGCTTCAGAAATGCCGTCAAGATTGAATTTTTCCCACCGCTTTTCTTTCGTAAGCTTTAGTTTCGATTCCCCGTCGTGATAGTTAGTTGGGTTTGATTTCCTGTAGATTGCGATGATCAGGGTCGTGTACGTTGCCGCACCGCCGCCGCAGGCGGCGGGGCGGCGGCGAAAATAGGCGGGACGATGGCGAGGGAATGTGGCTGTTCCATCCATCTGTTGTTGCGTTTATTGCTGTGTGGTTGTTTTCGTCACCCGCATGGGCTGCGCCGTTGCGAGACGGGGAAGCTCAAACTCTCGCGGCGCCGGCTCCGCCGCCGCTCTGATGGAATTCAAGAATTCCCTCGTGTCGGGTCCCACCGGCGTAGCCGCGAGCGCGCGCTTGTCTCCTGGAACCTCTCGACCAGCCCCTGCACCGGGAACATCGGGAATTGGTTCGGCGTGCGGTGCTTCAACGGCGACGTAATGGGGCTTCAGCTAGACAACCTGAACCTCTCCGGCGACATCGACGTGGAGGCCCTGCTGCCGTTGCGTTTCCTCCGAATTTTAAGCTTCGAGCACAACAACTTCGAAGGGTTGATGCCGGATTGGAAAAAACTGGGCGCCCTCAAGTCTCTTTTCCCTGTCCAATAACCGACTCTCCCGGCGAGATCGCCGACGAATGCTTTCTCCAGCATGGGTTCTTTGAAGAAAGTCCATCTGGCTAACAAAAATTCACCGGAAAAATCCCCACCTCCCTGGCAACCACCGCAAGACTCCTGGAGTTTGAGGCTCGAAAACCAATGCCTTCACCGTCACCTGCCGGAGTTCCCGCCGGACTCACTGTGTTCAACGCCTCTAATAATCAACTCGACGGACCAAATCCCTCCGGCTCTATCTTCCCTGGATCCCTCTGTATTTTCCGGTATGAACATTCCAATTTTATGTAAATAATATTATTTTTGAGTTTACCAAAGAACCCATAGCCATTACTAAGGGTATGTATATGTAAACTTTATCTAATGATCCTAATAGGTAAAACCGTAAAACACATGTAAAAATAACTTAGGTTGTGCATAGATGATGGACTCAAACTAAGAAAGTTAACCGTTCCTAGTAAGTAATATTATATTATTTATAAGTCAATTCAATAGCTAAACAAATTGGTTAATAAGGTTGTTCCTTAACATAATATTATTTGTTGGACTCCTAGTTGCTCAATCTAATGACCTTCTTGATTTAATTTCATTAATAACTATATATAGATGCATACGTACTGTTGCAAAAATTGATTTAGCCGCTACCAGATCGTGATAAATTAGACCAAGTTAATTTGTCCATTTCAATTGAGTTAGCTGAGTTAAATTGGTCAGCTCAGCCTTGTTACTTTTTTTACCCAAAAGACTGAATCCCCAGCCCTAAAGGCCCCCACACTTCGACCCGACAAGAGCATCGTGGGAGGATGTAAATCCAGGTGACTCAATGGGTGTAGTAGGCAGGACCAAATACCGGTGAAACACAAGGAATTTGCTCCACTTTGAACATAATTCCCCACACTGCCTTGAATACTTTTTTTTTTTTTTTTCATTACTGGCCCGACTTGTGCCAATCATACTCTAAAGTACCACTAAAAATACATTATATATTGGGATATCAAATTGAATGATGCATTGCATTCCTGTTTGTAAATGCAGGCAACAAGGGACTATGCGGAAAGCCTCTAAAGTCCAACTTGTGACGCTCAAAGCCCTCCTCCAAAATTGTCTCCCCATGGTGGCGGAGGCGGCGGCGCTACCCATGCTGAAACTCCATCTTCATCGTCTTCTCTGTCTAGAATCCTAATGAATTCTAGCAATATGCTTGTTGGCCGTGGCAATACTCATTGCACTCCTCATCATTTTCTCGCGGCAGCGGCGGCGGTCAAGAGAACTCACAGGCGGCGTCAGAACAAAGGGACACGCGACCCCTTATTCTCGCCCTACAACAACGCCGGTGCCAGCCCCGCCTCCGGCGCTACCACGACGCGGGCATCAACCGTCGCCTGACAGGGGGGCGGAGGCAGCACCCCGAACACGAACAGCAGCTCCAGAGCCGGCGAGTCGGGGCGTCCCCGGCTGTCGAAAGTTGGCGTTCATGAGAGCGGATCGGACGCAGTTCGATCTGCAGGACTTGCTGAGAGCGTCGGCGGAGGTGTTGGGCACCGGAAGCTTGGGGTCCTCCTACAAGGCGGTGCTTATGGATGGGCAGTCCGTTGTGGTGAAGAGATTCAAGCATATGAAATCTGGTGGAAAGAGAAGACTTCCATGACACATGAGACGCATTGCTCGCCTTGAACACCCCAAATTTGCTTCCTCTTATTGCCTATTACTACCGAAAAGAAGAGAAATTGATGATCTCTGATTTCATGTCATCTGGTAGCTTGGCTGCTCACCTTCATGTAATTATATATACTACTTCCGTAATCACAAAGTTACAAATTTGACTCCTAACGGGAGTTGACCAGCCAAAACCTATGTACACTTCAGGTTCGTTTATCATCATTTGACCAAATTGGTTATTGACTTAGTAATCATAAGGTTACAATGCAAGTTCAACCACCCCATATATAGCTGTATATTGACCTTTTTTTTTGAACCAGTCAGCCATATATAATATAGGCATGATTTATCTAGTTCACATCTTCGAGTAGTAACTCGATCACAAGGTAGGGTTTATCACACACCCTCCCAGCGGGGGGCAAACCCAATCAAATTGGTCAAATGATTGACTTGGTAACCACAACATTAAAAAATTCGACTCTATGTTACCCAGTTACAAGTTCAACCACTACAAGATTGATCTTTTTGGTTTGAGCCAATCAATCATATGTAATCTAGGCGAGGTTTATCTAGTTCACATCTCCGAGTAGTAGCTAGGATCATAAGATCATAAGGTAGGGTTTGTCACACACTCTCCAACAGTGGGGGCAAACCCAATCAAATTGGTCAGATGATTGACTTGGTAACTGCAAGATTAAAAATTTGACTATCTGTTACCAAGTTACAAGTTCAACTTTCAACATGAACAACTTATTGGCCGAGTAACACGTTTTGGTTTAAACCGATCAATCTTGAGTAACCTAGACATATTTATCTAGTACCACACTCTTAAATAGTGATGATGAATTGGTTTCCTTGGTTATAATGCAGGCAAAGAGTCCAGGCTTGAGTGGGCTAAAAGATTGAAGATCATCAAGGGAGTAGCGAAGGCACTAGTGTATCTTCACAAGGAGCTATCAAGCATGGTTCTTCCACACGGCCACCTCAAGTCCTCCAACGTGCTTCTCGACAAGTCCTCCAACCCAATCGTCATGGACTACGCACTGGTCCCGGTGGTCAACCCCGACGAGCTTCCAACCCTCCTCACCGCCTACAAGTCGCCGGAGTACACCAACCTCCACCGCCCCACCAGAAAAACCGACGTCTGGAACCTCGGAGTACTCATTCTGGAGACCCTAACCGCCACGTCTCCGGCCAAGCACCAGGACTCTCAACTCCGGACTTGGATCAGCTCCATCGCCGCCAAAGACGCCGAGGCCGACGACGATCGAGCCGAAACCATCTTTGACTCAAAGATGGCCGGCGACGCCAAAAACAGCAGAGGACAAATGCGAAAGCTCCTCAAGATCGGCGTGGCTTGCTGCCATGAAGATCCGGAGGCGAGGTTGGAGTTGAAGGAGGCGGCTGAAAGAATCGAAGCTTTGAAGGAGAGGGACGATCAATGAAACCTAACGGACTTGCATTATATTATATTGCCAGTTGATAACGTTAGATGCATGATTATTGAGCATTTTATATGCATTTATGTATAATTATTACGATACTATACTATACGTACGTGTATTGTAAGTGCTAACCCTATTGTATGTATGTATATATGTATGCCCTTAGTTGCAAGCTCTTAACTTTTAATGCAACCAAAATAGTTGGAGTAGTTCTCATTTTCTAGTTTTCAATGTATATATTTTTTAAACAGAAATGCTACAAAAATCATTGAATAATAATATTTGTACCTATTCCAACTACAAAATATTTCCTGTAATGTACATGTTATGATTGACTAATTAATTATTCAGTTATAATACACTATATAAATCAAGATTTTTAGAGCAATTAAGAATGCAATAATGGATGGGTAGCTGATTCTTGTCTACTTCAATTATATTCCTCTTTTTTAGCTTGATGCTCAATAAAGTGAATGGGGTCAATTCATATTTGATTGAATTAGTAGGTCATCCGTAGGCTTAATTAGTTTAGGTTGGGTTCGTTTCATTCAACGAAATGTAAATATTAATGTAATATTTTTAAAAAATGGTCAAAAAAATAGTAATAGTATTTTTTTAGTAATGAGGGAAGTCTGTAACCATGATAATATAAATTGAGAAAATTCTACCTTGTTATTAACATAGGTCAACAATGAGATAAATTAAACATGCTTAAATTATTAATAGTAATTAATCGGCTCAAAATAATAAGTCCAATAAGAAAAGTAATAGTATTTCATCTATACCATTTTGCTTATTAGTCTACTATTTATTATTCAATCAAACTAATTTTTTATTTTATAAATTCTAAGCATATTTTAAGGATTATGTTCTTGGGATGGAATATGGGGTCTTAAAATTCCTCCTAAAATCAAGAATTTCCTTTGGCGGTGCATTCGGGAGATCCTACATGTTAGAGAGGTGAGGATAAATTTATCGTGGAAAGTAATTGTCTTAATGCGATAGCGGCTATCAATAGAGTCTGACTTTTCTTATACTGGTCAGGTGATTTTGAGTATGCAGTGGGCATGGACAAGGGCATCCGCGACGTGGAAATCCAATCAGACGTAATGAATGTGGTAGAGTGGCTCTACACCGGATTGTTGGATACCACCCTTCGTGGCCCAATCAGAGGAATTATTGACGAAGCTAGAACGTGGCTTAGAAAGATTGGAGGATTATTGTGCGTGCAATCTATAGAGAACAAAATTGGTTGCAGACTCTCTTGTAACAGCTACTGGTGCACACCAACAAGCTAACTGGAGTCTTTAATGTTTGCCCTATCCTATGCAATGAGGCCTTAGCAATGACTTAGCCGGGTCATTACCAGTCGTAGAGTCATGGAGTGAAGCTAGGCTAGTTTCCACCCCCTCGGGTTCCCTGTCCCCTTTGATCCAAAAAAATAATGTTAGAGCATCTACACCAGTTGGGGTTTTGCACAATTTTAAGAAGGCCATATAGGAGAGAGACAAAAAGGGAGGAAAAAGAAAAGGTAAAAAATTCTTATAATTTTTTGTTTTCTAAAGAAAATAGTTGTCATCACTAGCTGGCAGCCACTCTGACGTGTCCCAAATCGTTCATTGTGCCTTTTTTTTCTTCTACAAAATCTTAGGGGTCGTTTATTTCATTTTTCTGTTTCATTCCAGTTTTCCATTTTCCACTTTTTGTTTCTTCTTCTTCATTTCTTCCAATTCTCCATTTCTCCATTCTTCCAGTTTTATTTCTCTAATAATATGATTTCTTAAAATAATTTTATCTTGTTTCACACTAAGAAAGTTATTAGAATACAAGTAATATAATAATTAAATTCTTTAATACACTAACCTAAATAATTTTATAATGTTTATCACATTAATATATTTTCAATTCATTTTAGTACATAGTTTGATTCCACAACAAAATATGTAAAACCTCATTAAATACAATCATCCTATATAACATTTTGTACAAAATATAATATTATAATAATAATAATAATAATAATAATGTTTTCAAAAATAAATATAATAATATAAATCTGTGCTAATAATACTATAATAATCAACAAATAATAATAATTAAATAATAATAATAAAATAATAATATATATAATAATAAATATAATACAAATCTGTGCTATATAATAATAATAACACGTACGCTAACAACGTACGCTGTGCGCATAAGAAAAAAAAAAAAAAAAAAAAAAGCTTCGAAACGCTGTGCGCATAAGAGGGAAAAAAAAAAGCTTTGAAAACTGAAAAGCAAAAGTAATTGTAAATGCCAAGAATTGAACCACTGACCTCCAACATAAACTACGCTGTCACCCGCCCTCTCTCCATTCTTCCATTTGGAAACATCTGAAAATGAGTTCTCCAAATTTGTATACAAAGTTGGAGAATGGAGATGGAATAAGCATTTGGAAACATAAATTTAGTAAACAACTTCTCCAATTTTTATTTTTCCATTCTCAATTTCTCCATTTTTCTGGAAAATCCTCCATTTTTCCAAGTAGTAAACGACCCCTTAGTATTGCAAGAGAAAATATTCCCAAAAACTTGGCTTTCCATCAGTTTTGTTCTCCAAAATAATTTTTTTTTTTTTGCCAAAAACATAAAAAAAGCATTGGTGTGGTTGCTTTTTGTAGGTAGACCTGTGAATCTTTTGACTTATAAGTTAGCTCAAGCCACTGATTCTCATGCTGGTCTTGGGATGTGATGTTCTGTACTCCTCTAATATTTTAGACTTCATTCATTAATATATCTTTAGGAATTTGCCTTTCAAAGAAAAAAAAAAAGATTAAATATTATAATTTGAAATATAAACAACTAATCAATTAAGACATCTGCCTAGCACATTCTACTCAAATGATACTTATTTGGCACCCCTTAAAAAGGTGATCAAGGATTAATCTAATGGTGGAGTATTGACTCATTAGACTGACCAGGAAGAGAGAGATGATATATATATTTTTTTTATCAATTTAAATGTAAAATTTGAAGTAATATTATATACGGAGTAATTAGCAATCTCAAGCAGATGAAACTCATGAAAAATGCAAACCTTATCTGATGCAAAGGAAGGGGACAGTGCAGTGAGTAAATTCACATCCGCTTGAGAATTGAGATCAGAGAGATGGCCGTTGCAACCGCAATAACGGTTCAGTCTTCTTCCTCTACACACCGCCTCCTAAGTAGTCGCCGCCGCCTATATTTGCCGTACGCTTCTCCTTCTGCCGCCGTCATCACTAAAAATTGCTTCATCACCTGTAAAATCTCAACATTTCATCGAATCGCTGCTGCTCCGATTCATCATCGTCTTCGTCGCGTGGCTTTGGCTCCAACGACTCAAAGTATCATCATATCACATCCTATATGATCCGAGAACAATTCTGTATTCTCCTAAGCTATATTGCAGTATTTCCGTTTTTGTTCTTATGAATTGAAGAATAAATAGATACTGTAGTATTCAATGCTGATACTGCTCCTCCGCAGGTCATAGAAGAAATCCTTCAACTCCAGAAGGGATCTATGTTGCTCCTTTTATCTCTGCACTTCCTTTTTAGTTTTGGGTCTATGAAATTCTCTACCAATTTAACACCGAAGATTCAGAAAAGTAGATAATCATTAAAGCGGCAATTATTTTGCGCTGATAAAATGTGTTTTGGCACACTGATGTTACTCTATTAACCAATGCTGCTATTCTGTATTATCTTCTTTTTCTTTGGATAAACTATTTTCATTCTCATTTCCTATGAGTACAAATGAATGTATTTTGAAATATAAATGGTGGACAATCTCATTAACTACTGTTCCTAGTCTGATTAATAACTATATGTGGTTGTTTGTGACAGGAAACCTCCTTCTCACAGATCTGGTTCTAACCTTATCGTTAAGTGGTTGTTCATAACTCGACATTTATTTTGTAATTTCTTTCTTATCTGAATGATTTTCTCGAAGTTTTAAGCAGATAAAATTGACTTTTGAGGTGTTATTGATTGATAAAGTAATAGTAAAGGAGAAAGTTCACTTTTAGAGAAGCTGGCGCAGTTTAGGAATTGTTCAATGTACTAATTCTTTATGCCAGATGAGAGAAAATATCTCCCCTTAATGTGATGCCTCATTGGGTTCCTTGTTTGCAATATGCCATATTTTCAGTCATTCTTTCCATTGCGACAGCTAACTAGTCTTAAACCCCCAAAAACAATGTGTTGAATGTCATACATACAGTCGTCCGGATATCGAGTTTGAGAAAAGTGCTAAGCGATTAATACGGTTCTCTACAATTCAACTCGTCTTTTTAAGTAAATTATGTCACCCAAGCTACAATGAATTTTGAAGATAATTGTTTTAATTTTTACCATTTGCATAAATGATTAGGTCAGCACTTGAGCAGGAAAAAAGTTGAGGAAGAGAGCAAATTGGAGCCAATTGACTTGATGTCCAGTTGAGCCCAAAGTAGTACTGTTGACTAGGTTACTAGTTTAGCATTCCTGACTGATGCCAATTCCATACAGTGTGAAAGCTCCTTCACCGAATTATTGATCAAGATAGCAAAATCATGGAACGACAGATCGGAGTAGGGATTTGCTGTGTGGTCTTTGATTGGTGTTGCCCTGGTGACTTCTTCTCTATAAGTGTGGATTTTATATGTTCTAGGCTGGACAGAATTTCTTAAATTTCGATTGGGACATTAGCTATCTAAAATTTTGACACTTTCCAATATTTTCATCATGTCCTTGAGTTGTTAATGTTCCATTTAATTTTTCTTGCTATCAGAATTAAAAAAAGAAATGATATGAGTATTTTTAGGTGGTTGTTTATCTTGCCTATCATCCTGTTGTCGTGTTTCATACAATGTGTTACTGTTGATGGAATACTGAACTCCTCTCTCAATTTATTCATTTCCATATATTTATTATGTTTCTCCTTTAACTCAATCATATCCTTGTGTAATTTGTTTTTGAGTCCCACAATATGATCCGTAATATGCCTTTTGTAGCTCTAGTGTTAAGCCACATAAGGAAGTCCACAGCTGATAAAAAATTTCAGAAGAGGGAGAAAGCAAACTCTCCAGTAAGTGCTTATTGACATTCAATTGATCTCATTTGAAGTCTCCTGTTATCATTCCCCAAGCGTTTATTTGTAATTAGTTGGTTGGTGTTCCTTTCAATGTGATGAAGCTATATTGGAATGATAAAACTTTTTATATCACCCTGTATCCATTTATTCTTTATGTTTCGGTTTCGTTTTCAAGTTTAGTGATGTTCAGTTCCTCCTTCTTAGAGAAAATGGAAGTTGCATGTTCCCTTTGGATGTGATACTCATCGCAAGTTTTTATGAGTTGCTATTCTTTATCCTAACGCTATAGGGGTTGTATGTTGTTGATTGCTTCTCTATTTTTGCGATTTTTATTTTCGGGATGTGAGAGAGGAGCGTGATCGATGGCGCGTGGGGGAGGTGTATATTCTGCTATTAACAGATATCTTTATCCCTGGCAGACTAATTAAGATCATCTTAAGTTGTTTTGCAGAGAGCCTGAAGCATGTTCGAGGACAGCCCTTGCTACCAACCCAAGAAGATTCAACTGCTCTCGAATTAGTGTCCTCTTTATCGTTGTATTCTAGTATGGGCAAAGTTCCACCTTTAGAGATAAGACCTATCAATTCT
>VALG01015846.1:0-13651 GCA_009835305.1 Ipomoea purpurea | reverse complement strand
AAAGTCATATAAAATAAAGTGTGTGCGTATGAATAACGACGTCTGTGCGTAAAACCATAATAACCCCCCATACTAACACCTTGAACTGCAAAAGTATTACAGTAAAAACATCTAAACTGATTGTACAAAGAACAGAAATGAGGGCCTTAACAAACACCTAAACGAACTACGCATCAAACCAGTACACAATGATGCCAGCAAAACACCCCTACAAAATGCGTAACTAGTATGATCGGGAAACAAAATATTTACATACACCAACACAAAGATCCTAGAAGCACCTAACTTTCTGCTTGTAGACTATCATACTTACTGGAAGTTGGGAGTCCGTCAAAGGGCCCCCGATGGGTCTGGCAAAGAACCCTCTTTGTTTTGATGCGCAACCATAGCCACCTCATCACACCCTTGGTTCTCCACGCTCGGACATTGATTGATTTTAGGAGATTCTTGAACCGCGGTTTGCTTTGTACAGCCAAAACCACTGCATCAACAACCTGTAAATTCTCCAGATTGTTCCAAATTTCATTGTCGCTGTGGGTATGGTCTTCCGGTACTGATGGTGCAGGGGTCTCAAACAAAGAAATTATCCTCCTGTGCAACTGAAACAACCCGCATGAAACTATCTGTACGAGTGGAGCAACAAGGGTGTTATGAAGAAACTGAACGATATCATCCAAGGCGACACTTAGCAGACTTGCCTTTTCATCAAACATTTCATCGGGTGTCTGCATGCAACAAACAAGCCACTCTTAAAGTAATAATAACTATATTTAAAAACATACGAAAATGGAACTATTAATGCAAGAGCACAGACCGCAGAAATAAAACGCACAAACATAAAATAACGAGAAAATAAAGGAGTCTTATACATGCACAAGCTATGACACAGGAATGCACAAACTGATATATGGTATAAAATAAAAAATAAAAAGAATAATATTCCATAATAATAAACAACATAAGTAGAATATTAATAACATGCAACGATAAATGAACACCACGTATGATCAGAAACATGCAAATAACATAGTACACGTCTGCACACCAGTACGTTGCAAAATATTAGACAGGGAAGTCTTTAAATGAACTAGTAAAAAAAAAAAGAATTGTAACATACGACACCACTAAAATTTTTTTGTTACCGTTAAAAAAAAAAAAAAGAAACTAATAACAACAATAAACTACCACTGCATAGTCAACTAGACGACCCAAATGAATAATGAAAACGGCCTAAACGGTTTTGGTTAATAAATACCTGAGGCCGGACAGAAGTAGACGGATTAGTACGGTCAACGGACGACACATAAGGCCCGACCACCTCCCCTAGACCAAAGCCTCCATATGTCGTCCCCGACAACTCTCGGGCCCTAAGATTACTTGTTTCCCAGCCTCTGAAAGAAGGGAAAGCACGAGGAACACTGTTGGCTGGCAGACAAATAAACATTTAAAATAAAAATAACAAATAAGAGCAAAAAACACTTAGAAACAAACTCAATTTATTTTTAAATGCGAGAAAAAAATAATGTTAGAACACTGAAGATCACAAAATGCACAAGCCATAACTCTGCCCCGCACACCACTAAGGAAAACACAAGCGAACAAACACCATCGCAAAACAGGACATGAAATGAATATATACCATCAAAACCACTTTTTTTAAAAAAAAACAAAAGGAAAACATATATTACATAAATGTATGTACATTTATAAAATCAGAAACATAAATTAACGCATGCACCATACACCCCATGAACAACGAACGAAAAATTACATGATTATTGTTACCCTAAAATTCAACAACAAACACCAATACAAATACACCTAGATGAAATAATAAATATGAAAAAAAAAAACATCTACTTTTGCTTTAAAAATAATCCAAAAACCCCCATCCGTGAAACGCACATGCGATGACATAACAACGCACACACGACTAATATAGAATACATCATCAATAAACCAATAAAACCCCACACATAGAAATCCAAAAGCCAATGTACAGACATAAAAACGAATTCCCTCATAAATTTTATTTTATTACTGAATTTATCAAACACTAGAAATAACAGTATAACGATAAATTATGCAATACGCACAAGCCCAACCAAAGACATGCACACCCAAATAAATATTTTAATAAAAACATGTTAAAGGTACAAAATATAGACAAAAATGACAGATTTTTTTTAATAACTAGTAATATTAAGAAGAAATCATAAAAAAACCAAAAATTTAAATTCCAAATAACGTACAACCAATAAATTTAATTTCTACAACTAAAAGGAACAAAATTTGTACCCAAAACTAATTAATAGAGATACATCATCAATAAATCAATACAACCCCACACATAGAAACCCAAAACCAATGTACAGACATAAAAACAAATTTCCTCGTAAATTTTATTCTATTACTGAATTATCAAACACTAGAAATAACATTGTAACTGTTGAGATTAATAAGAACAAGAAATAATAATAATGGTAGTAAAGGGTAAAGAAGACAAGATTTACGTGGTTCGGCAATGTGCCTACGTCCACGGGAGTGAAACTATACTCTTATTCATAGTGATGGTGATAGTGGTGACACCAACCCCTTAAGGATACAACCAATATATTTATAGGCATCTAATCCCTGTACAATAGGTCTACCCGTTTCACTCCTACTCCTAGTATGAGACAAACTCATATTCCTAATTCATATGTGAGACAAACTCAACAATCTCCACCTTGGCGAATATGCTCTTTAGGAGAAAAGATAACTCAACAAATCTCCACCTTGACGAATATGCTCTTTAGGAGAAAAACTTATCTCACCATCTCCACCTTCACATATATGCCCTTTAGGAGAAAGACTATCTCCACCTTGGCAAATATGTCGCTTAGGAGAAAAGATAACTCAACAAATCTCCACCTTAGCAAATATGTCCCTTAGGAGAAAAAGACTTATCTAACCATCTCCACCTTCGCAAATATGCCCTTTAGGATAAAAATATTTATCTCACATATACACATGGGTAGGAACAACCATGCTCATCCCAACTAGCCAGTCACACGCATACGCAGCATCAAACGTTACTCATGCATGTACACGAACCGCTTCGTCCCAAGCCATTCGCCCTCAGCCGTCGACTTGTTATACCAGTCGCGACTCATGCTACCTGTCTCGTTTAGCTGACCTCCTGTATCCGCTCATACCAGGTCCATGTCCCCTCCTGTATCCACGCTGCCCCAACACAACAACGCCCCTTCAAAAGTCACATTAAACCCCGTGTGCCTTGCCCAATGCTCCACTAACCAATAATTGCCACTGGTTAGTAACACGCACCACTCAGCATCAAACGTTCCCCGTGCATGTTCACGAATTGCTTCGTCCCAAGCAATCCGCCGCACGGATCATGCCAAGCCGGCCATACCAACCGTGACCGTGCAAGCCCGGTCCATACCGATACCAGGTCCGCGACCCTCCTGTATCCGCGCTGCAAACACTACAACGCCCCTCCACCACCTTCTCATCTAGCATTTAGAACACCCAACAAGTCCAAACAATGTTATGAACTTGTACTAGTTACCGCTAAACATCCTTCACTAGAATAAGAATCATCAGGATGTACCACGTCCGTAGCTTCCTGCTTCTTCAACTCCATCCAATGAGCCTCTTCCAGATATGCTGGATTTTTTGCCCTCAAGGTTTTCAGAAGGCCCTGATATGCCAACAAATTCCTTACCCTAAGCCGCCATAACCCAAAATTCCCTATACCATCAAACTTTGATACCTCGAATTTTTGTACTTGAACTAGCCATCTCAACTATGCTCTGATACCCTTGTTGAGATTAATAAGAACAGAATAATAATAATAATGGTAGTAAAAGGGTAAATAGACAAGATTTACGTGTTCGGCATGTGCCTACGTCCACGGGAGTAAACTATACTCTTATTCATAGTGATGGTGATTGTGTGACACCAACCCCTTAGGGATACAACCAATATATTTATAGGCATCTAATCCATGTACAATAGGTCTCCCATTTCACTCCTACTCTAGTATGAGACAACTCATATTCCTAATCCATATATGGCAAACTCGAACCGTAACGATAACATTATGCAATAGTGCAATACGCACAAGCCCACCAAAGACGTGCACACCCAAACAAATATATTTATACAAACATGTTAAAAGGTACCAAATGTAGATTAGCATAAATTGCAGATTTTAAACTAGTAATTATTTAAGAAGAAAACACAAAAAAAAAAAAAAAATCAAAAAATAAACGTACAATAAATTCTTATTTCATTCTACAACTAAAAGGAACAAAATTTGTACCTAAAAACTGATTAATAGAGAAACCCAAAAACTCCCACATAGAAACCCAACAATGTACAGAATAAAAAAAATTTCCCGCATAAATTTTTTCTACTACTGAATTTATCAAAACACGTAAATAATGTACGAATAACATTTATGCAATACGCAACAAGCTCACCCAAAGACATGCAACACCCAAATAAATATATTTAATAAAAACATGTTAAAGGTACCAAAATTTAGACCAAAAAATGACAATTTTTTTAATAACTACTCCTCCGTCCCATTTTCTTCTTACTTTCCTTTTAGTTTGTCCCAAAATGTTGTCCACTTTCCTAAATTAAACCACTACATTCTATTTTTCCAATTTTGCCCTTATGTGCATTTCATACTTTGAGTTAATTTATTGTACTTTGTACTATGTAGTACAAGTGATTTGAGTATAAAGTGGTAGAAGGGTCAAATCATCACATGGCATGTTGGGGTAAAATAGGAAAACTAGTACTCTTTTCATTGTTTCATAAAAATCCGTGTAAATGCAAAGTAAGACACATAATTTGGGACGGAGGGATAGTAATTATCAAGAAGAAATCATAAAAAAAAAACCAAAAATTTAAATTCAAAATAACGTACAGCCAATATATTTAATTTCTACAACTAAAAGGAACAAATTTGTACCTAAAAACTACTTTTTATTCATCTACACATTTTGTAGTACACGTTTTAAATAAATTTAATTTATACTGACTACTTCAAATGGACATCTTCCTAAGGCTAAGACAACTATGACTCGTCTAAGAAAAAAAAAATTAAACGAAACATAACTGGTAATTAAATAAGCACATAACAACTAACTAATTATGAGACTGTTTTCAAACCCATCTCACAATAACTACCCACAGAAGTCAAATCATAAACATGCTAACACCATACAAACCACACACAGACGACCAAACCCCATTAACATCCTACTTCATTTAGGAATGAACCCACCCACGTTAAACAAACCCGAAAAGAAAAACCTAAAATACCAAAAAAAAAACAAAAACAAAAAAATAATAGTAACGTCATCGCAATATTCTCAAAAGAAAAAAAAAAAAATACAAAACAAAACCCTAATCGAAATCCCACCCCCAAGAACACCCCCCGCCACCCGCTGGCAACCCCAGCTCCGAACCACGCCGCCTGCTCTACCGCCAACTCAACACCCTCCTTCCTAAACCAACAGCTCCATCAACCCAACAAAAAAACAGGACATGCAGGAGATGGAAAGCCCCAAAAACCAACCATAGAACCACCCAGTTAAACCTGAAAATTACCTCTCCATTCCGTACACCCACCGAACACACACCACCCTTGCATCACCTACCCACAGACAGAAACACACCTACAACCCAACCTCATCATAAAACATAAACAAGGAGTCCATAGAGTAGAACGTACCAAAATGTAGACCAAAAAATGACAATTTTTTTTAAAACTAGTAATTATCAAGAAGAAATCATAAAAAAAAAAACCAAAAATTTAAATTCAAAATAACGTACAGCCAATATATTTAATTTCTACAACTAAAAGGAACAAAAATTTGTACCTAAAAACTACTTTTTTTTTATTCATCTACACATTTTGTAGTACACGTTTTTAAATAAATTTAATTTATACTGACTACTTCAAATGGACATTCTCTAAGGCTAAGACAACTATGACTCGTCTAAGAAAAAAAAACAAATTAAACGAAACATAACTGGTAATTAAATAAGCACATAACAACTAACTAATTATGAGACTGTTTTCAAACCCACAGAAGCCAAATCATAAACATGCTAACACCATACAAACCACTCACACAGACGACCAAACCCCATAACATCCTACTTCATTTAGGAATGAACCCACCCACGTTAAACAAACCCGAAAGAAAAACCTAAAATACCAAAAGAAAAAAAACAAAAAAATAATAGTAACTTCATCGCAATAATCTCCAAAAGAAAAAAAAATACAAAACAAAACCCTAATCGAAATCCACCCCCCAAGAACACCCCCGCCACCGTGCTGGCAACCCCAGCTCCGAACCACGCCGCCTGCTCTACCGCCAACTCAACACCACTCTTTCCCAAACCAACAGCTCCATCAACCCAATAAAAAAAAGGACATGCAGGAGATGGAAAGCCCCAAAAACCAACCATAGAACCACCCAGTTAACCCCAGAAAATTACCTCTCCATTCCGTACACCCACACACACCCTTGCATCACCTACCCACAGACAAAACACCCTACAACCCAACCTCATCATAAAACAATGAACAAGGAGTCCATGAGTTAGAACAAACAACAGAGGAAGATCCACACCGTCGCATTGAACACCTAGTTGAGGATTCCGTCCATGGGGAAAGTCGATGAACGCCGACGAACAAGAGAGAAGAAGATGGATGCGCTTGTCGATGATCGCCGACGATCGAAAGAGAAGAAGATGGATGCGGCCTGCGGATGTCATGAAAATTGACGCTAACGAGGAAATCGGAAAGACACGAATAAAGTTAATCTCGGGTAAGGAAAAAAGAATCGGCGCATCAAAATAAAAACGGCAACAAATAATGACTCATAGCTAATACATGATACCCCCAAATTAAACACAGCATCTCATTCTAAGCTTAATCCCGCCGTCCAATCACAGCCGCTCAAAAACAAAATTAAACACACAGGATCGAGCATTATGATCTCCACATAACTACTAGTACCTCACCTGATCCAAAATCCTACAATATATATATATATATATATAAGTATATATATACATTATAGTAGTAATAAAATAGTATATATGTGTATGTCATGTATGTATGTATGTTATGTATGTATGGTATGGTATGGTATGTATGTATGTTATGTATTATATATATTATTATAAATATAATATATATTATACTATATAGTATTATATATACCTATATATGAGTATATACTCATATACTCATAGTATACGATAGTACATATATGTATGATATATATTATAATATATATATGCATTATATATATATATATATTATATATATATACATACATATATGTATGTATATAACATACATACATATATTTATATATACATATATATAGTATATACATATATATATATATATATATAATAGTATATATATACTTATATATATATATATATATATATATATATATATATATACTATATATATATATATATTATATATATATATAGATTTTGGATCAGCGGTGAGGTACTCAGTCATGTTATGTGAGATCCATAATGCTCGATCCGTTTAGTTTATATAGTATATATATGCTTTTATGATGAAGAAAGTAGAAACCCCAAACGCAAACCCGTCCTTTTCCTATTTTTCCAGACTCTTCAGCTTCTATTCTCTCGGTCTCTTAAGCCTTCACCGATAGGAGGCTTGGAGACTGCGCATTCATCCTGGCGGTGGTTCTGTCCAGCGAAGCAAGGTACCAGTAGCAAGGCACACAATCCTCAACCTTCTTCAGTTAAACTTCACATGTTGCACGTATACATGGCTCATCAAACTTGAAATAGACATTCAAATGAGAACTCCAAACGATTATCACCCGGGCCCTTTGTAAAGAACCAAATTTGATTAAGACTATTCCCACTTTCAAAGCTATCATACTAAGCAAATGAGCAATATTATGAGGCATGAGCAACTTTCAACTGTCATTGGCGCTTACATGATGCCTGTACACCCCGTGTTACGAGTCCTAAAAACCCAATAATTAATTAGACATCCAACCAGAAAGAAAAGAAATAAATCACAATGATTAATTAGAATTAAGCCCACCATGGTCCGTGGACCCCCATCCCTAAAGCCCAATACTAATCCTAGGAGGAATTAAACCCCATAGCATATAAATAGGAACTTAGGCATCTAGAATCCCCACCAAATAATCTCTCACCACCCAAGGAGCTCCAAGAATTCCCCTAGGAAAATCAAGAAATCAAGAAAGCTTAAAGAAAGATCCTTTCATAGCCAAGGAATTAATTAAGGCTAAGAGGTAACCCATGTCTCAAAAAACCTATTTTCATAGCTATGATTTCCCCTTAGGGTTTCCCCTATATTGTAATGGCAGATTATGATGTTTATTATTGATTGATTTAATATTCCATTGGATCTTGATAATCTTGATATTGGAGTTTCTTGATAATTATGATGTTCTTGATGATTATTGGGATTCTTGGATTATGTATGTTGCTCTTGATAATTGTGTGATTCTGATGCTTATGTGTTATTCTTACCGAATCTTGTATTAGAAGGCGAAATCGTATTCTGTTCGATATAAAAGTGATTAGACCCCTAGGTTGTATCGTATGCTTTATTTCTTGATTATCGGGTGGGAAATCGCATGTTTTGGGTGTTGATATGGTTTAGAAAAGCATGATAGGTTATGTGCCGTTCGTTCTCGGTATTTGATCCGTTGAATTTTCTACGTGTTGTCGTTTAATTGCGGTTGTAAAGTGTCAAGCATGGGTTTCGGGTTCCACCAACGGTTTCCCGGGCGAAAAGTGATGAAAGAGTTCAGTCGGGGGGTAGGTGGGGGTAGGGGACCCGCCACCTTAAACTAACGTCAGGCAATCTCGGGCAAGCACACAAAAGCAAAGCGGCAGCTGAGACCCGACCGGGCACAACCGACTGCACACGGAACAGAGGCAACAGCCGAAGACGGTTGGGAACCACCCACCCACCGAGCATAACACGCTGGAAAAATCAACCAACAATAAAACCATATGAAGGCTAACAACAGACATATACCCGTAATAATAGATAGATGATTCAAGATCCCACGTGGTGTCAACGGATTCCGTTATCGAGCTATGATAACTAGTTTGATGAATTTCGGGAGATACCGTAATACGTAACGGTATTAATGAGATCATATATATATTGCAATGCTAAGTTGAATATAGAAATATCCCGTGACCTAAGGTGAGGAAAGAACGTATGAAAACCCCTATAGGCCTAATTCTTATATGTGATTAGGGTCCACAATAGTATTGTTTACGAAATTATATCCCCCTTACCCAATAGTGCAAATGTGGGTATGCATGGCTACCTAAAATGGATGATATATGTGGTAGCGTGTTTTGCACCCAAAATTCGTTGCGATCGGATATGTTATCCTAAGACTAGCAGGTTACAAGAAAGAACTGGCTACGGTCAGATTCGGTATTCTGGTACGTACAGAACAATTCTCTCGGATCTGCGGTTCCAAGTTGTTGACAATACAACGGTTTCTTACGAGCTGACAGGTTGTCCTTATATCAACTAATGGTGCAAGGATCAAAGACAAAAAACTCTTGGGCTGCGGAATTCAACTGGTTAGTTGCGATACAAACATTATGAATGAGCTGCGATTCATCGGATCGGTTCGCGAATACAGACCTCCACCAGTGTTGCCGATACGGAGCATGGTGTTTGGGCCAATGTCAGAGCTATATGCGCTGACACACTCATGTAAATAGGGGCATGAGATTGCGTCCTGTGGCCAGCAATGTGCGTTATGTGTTGTGATATCATATGGGTTGCGGTATATGACGTACTGGGGGATGTGACTATTAGGGATCTATATTAGAGTTGCTTGGTGCGGAGGTATATGATTACTGTTTATGCCTATGTCGATAATTGACTTAAATAATCTATTGTGAAATGCATAAAATTGCTATAGCTAAAATAATCATGCTGATTGTGTCATAGCCATATAACTTTGAGTCATTCCCGGCTTTAAAACTAGAGTTCAGTAGGAAGATATCTTCATGCTCAAAAATGGGTTTTCGTATATCTAATATATAATCATCTAATTGAACTGTAATTATATAACGCACACGATATGGAAGTGAGTATACCAGCATTCTCGACTGAACAGATATATTTTAGGCTTATCAAGGAACACAGAAAGATTAAGTCACTGGGCGCGCATTATAACTTGGAAGATAGAAGTAAGATAGCTTATCCATATTTTTGGCCTAGCGTAGACCACAATTATATAGTATTTCGCTTGAGGATAAATAATATAATTAGAACTATGAACTTGGGGTTCTCATACCCAAGGGTGTGGGCATACACCCACGTACCGCTAATGTATATTATATATCTTGGGATTTAATAAAATTCTATCATATTATAATAAGTTTAAAAAAGTTTTAAAAATCTGGGGTGTTACACTTTAGGTATCAAGAGCTAGTATTAGACCCTAGGAAAAGACTCTGAGGCAATAGGACTTTAGACATCAATGCATATATGAACTCTACGACTAACTTAGGAACATAGGAGCTATAGGATCTATAAGATCGCAGGTGAGATTGTGAAACATACACATAAACTTCCCCTCACTTCATTCCCCTCAATTATTAATAAACTCCCCTTCCCACTTACCTCCCATCAAGCGAAAGGACACACAAATAATATCGATCTGACCACCAAGATAGGCACCAAAAGGAAAACAAAACAGAAACACCAAAAACCATTCCCAAAAGATCCTGCCCAGACAACATACAACCCTGACCAAAATATGTCCAGGACACTGAATACGCCATTCCCCACACCGCACAGCCAGCAAACGAGAAACTTGGAATCCCACCGACCAAGCGTCTCGACACACCAACCATCCCACCTTTCGGAAGAAGAGACGAACGACCACCAACAGACACACAGAAGAAGTGAATGGACATATCGAATAAGATATTACAGGGGCAACCCAAATGTCACCGAACAGCGAATACAGGGTCGGGATAGCCTCCTTATCACTTCAGACATTGAGGCCGACAACTGGTAGGACCCGCGGGAGGGACCAGGTACCGAAAACAAAAACCGCGATTCGCTGGGAGGACTTAAAAACAATCTTTGTTAATGGGAACGAGTGTCTGCCCCGCCACCTAAAAAAACCAGAACACAGCCACATGAGAGAATTTCTCCAATATAAAACAAAGAACAACACCGGTCTCGAGAATACTAACAAAACAGATTCTGCCGAACTTAGCTTCGACCTCACCCCCGAACTAGTGTCCACAGAAAGGATAAAAGGTCAGGAAATACTTAGCAGGCTTAAAACCCCGAAACACCAGACAGCCTTGTAAAACCACCACCATAGAACCAAAGACACCTCGGAGAAGCCTATACACCAAAGCAATGTCAAACTGCATATACGTAAGCGGACCCGCCCACAAGAACGCAACTGGGGGTATAAAAGAAAGCCGAAAGATAACAAAGGGAATGCAACGTACAAGGAACCTAAAGAACCCCAAAAACCATAGCTCACATTGACCAGGCTCGCCCGAAACCGCCAGGGAAAGACCTCACTCTAAAGCAAAAGCAGGATCAGGAATGATACAGCAAAACATTAGTTCGCCGGACCTTACCTACTGTATGCAAAGCCACCCCCAAGCCAACACGTGTCTTATCTACGACTCGGGGAACACACAAACAATCTATTATCGCAAACCGAGTTCGCCTCCCAACTCAGCATATAACTCGACAGCACAAGGTCCAGTTCAAAGTCAAGTAGCCTTTGGGCTGAGAATCAATAAAGGTGTGACCGCATGTATGAGCGATTAAATTGATCACCATTCAAGGAGTGGAATTTTCCCATGCAAGCCTAATTCAGTTCAACTAGATGGGATGCCAAGTAAATCCTGGACGGACTGGTTAAGGAAAATTCCCAAGCACAAATCCTGTGCGGGAAAACAGAGGGTGTCCTACGATGGACCAAACGGTAAAGAGGGTGTCATACCACGGCAACCACCAGTGAACCGGAGATCAAACTGGTGAACATGATAAAATTAAGAAGTACCTAGCCAAGGAAACGAGCTCTTCTTATGCTCAGTCGAAGACCCTCAACGCCAAGAGACTCGAACCACGTAGCCATCCCAGTGGTAAACGGTCCACCGACGTGCTTCCGGGCACCCCCACCAGGGAAGTCGAGTTCCACCTAGGACCTCGTAACCGGGCGTCCGCCCGATCTCTAAACCACCCTACAGACTGGCGCCACCAAAGGAAATGAAGGAACTAAAAAAACGCAACTCCAAGAAATTACTAGACAAGGGTGTACCATCCGACCCAGCACCTCCCCAGTGTGGGGTGCCGCGGGGAGTGTATTGTGTGTCATTATTTGTTAAAGAGAAGGATGGAGCATGCGCCTGTGCATCGACTACAGAGAACTCAACCAAGTTTACAATAAAGAATAGGTACCCCCTTCCCCGAATAGACGACCTATTCGACCAACTTAAACGGGGCAGGGTATTTCTCAAAGATCGACCTAAGACTCCGGGGTTACGCCATCAAATCCAAGTGGCCAAACCGGACATCCAAAAGACAGGGCTTCCGACCACTATACGGCCACTACGAGTTTACCGTAATGCCCTTCGTGGCCTCACTACACGCGGCCCGCCAGTAGTTCATGGACGTCACGATGGAATCGAGGTATTTCGGCCCCACCTGGTGACTTGCGTTTCATTGTGTTCATCGGACGATATCCTAGTCGTGACTCCGAATGAAACCGAAAGGCAGTCACGACAAAGCACCTTCGCAATAGTCGAATGTACGGAGGACACGCCTCACGGGAAACACCAACTTTACCCTAAATTCTCCAAGTGGGAATTATGGCAAGACAGCTAGCCTTCTTGGCCACGTGATAACCAAGGGAGGGGATTAGGGTGGACCCTCCGCTAGGTCCAGGCGCGTTAACAGACATGGACACCGCCAAACTTACTCTCGGAGGTCCCGAAGCTTTCCTGGTCTGGCTGGCTACTACAGAAGGTTTCGTAAACCCGACTTCACAAGATAGCCCAACCCTCATTCAAACTCATGAAAAAGGAAACCCCCCTTTCGTTGGGAAAACCACTGCATTCTCGGCCTTCCAAGACGTTAAAGGACAGAACTCAACCATCAGCACCTGCGGATACCTTCCGGCGACGGAAGGATTTGAAGTCCTACAGCGACGCATCCAAGAAAGGGTTAGATGGTACTGATGCAAAAGGGCAAGGTAAATTAGCATACGCATCCAGGCAACTCAAAACCACGAAAGAGAATTACTCCCACCCATGACCTCGAGCTAGCCGCTGTCGTAGTTCGCACCTAAAAAATCTGGGAGGCACTACCTGTATGGGGTACAATGCAACGATCTACACCGACCATAAGAGCCCTAAAATACATCTATTACTTCAGAAGGGACCATAAACATGAGACAAACGAAGGTGGCTAGAACTCATATAAAAGACTGACTGACCTAGACATCCAATACCACGGAGGGAAAACCAAACGTATGGCGGATGCCATAAGCCGAAAGAACGAGCCATTCCCTTCAAC
>VALG01015844.1:0-27707 GCA_009835305.1 Ipomoea purpurea | reverse complement strand
AGAAAAAAAAAATAGAGTAAATAAAAAGCGAGGTGAAGTGATACAAAAATAACTCTAAATCCCATATTAATAATAACTAGTTTTTTCTTTTACGCGCAAAAGGGATAATGCCCAATGATAATTTTTAAATAAATATTTCAAAGTATATCAATGCAATATATATAAGAGATGTTTATGCATATGTAAATAAATATTAAATTTTTTATTTAAATCCGTAATTTAAAATATAAAATTCAAGATAATATATGAGAGATTGATTATAATTGTCACTAAAATAAATGTTTGCAATTTTGTAATAACGCTAGTCTAAATACTTAGTCTTAAAGCGATAGTCTAAATAAATACTACTTTTGTTTAAATTTCTCTAATTATTCTTAATTCTTGAGTAGCATTGTCATTGTTTTAATATTCAGTACATGTTCTCTATTTTTTCCTTTTTTATATTGGTAGTGTGTCATGTGAAATTAAGTTACTGTAGAAGCTTATGCAATGAGAATTATGACATATGAGTTTTAGTTTGCGTGGTTGTATATATGACTGAGATTTTAGTTGTAATATGAACTCTTTATCTTACCAACACCTATTGATATTTACAGGCACGACCCTAGGCAAGAGCAGGCTGGCCCTTGCCCAAGGCCCCATGCTTGGAAGGGGCCCCTACCCTATACTATTACTCTAATATATATCTATTAGAATGTAATATAATTATTTAGTATACATTCATAGTAAGGTTTTTGAGTTGGTGAGTTGCTAAGGCTTAGCATTTTACTACGCATAGTTGAGGATCGAATTCCCATGGTAATTTTACATAAAAATTTCGCTCTCTACTATTTATTATATGAATTAAAGAATTTTACTACATTAAGATTTGAGTTGGTTGAGTTAGTAAGATTTGTAGTTTTTATACTCATGGTTGAGGGATCAAATCCCCTTATATTAAAACTGAATCAAGCCAAATTGTAAAACCAGAGCTAGACTTGTTAATGCATGAATTCACTTGTAATGCATGAATTCACTAATCTTGAAATAAGTTGATAGACACATTTTCAAAGTGTGGTTGGAGTTTTTGACATTCGTTAATGACACATCTTGCGAAATACAAATTTGGTGACAACCCTTGAGTAGTTACACACCTGTGGCACCTGTAACAACCTCCATTCGAATAGCCACAAATCTTAGTCCATGTCAAAGCTTCTTTTAATGGCCATGGCCTCCGATAAATGAGCATCATTTAAACTTTGATCGGGCCATTTTTGCACAAGGAAAGCACCACACGAGCCTGAATAACAATACCAAAGGTGGCTTGCTGAGTTTCAGAAATACAGCGACATCACATTATACGACACCATACCTTCCGGCAACATACACTTTGTCCATCACGGCTGGGTTGGTCATGTGTACTAGCTGAAGACGTCGTGATCATGGAACTCCATTCGGGACCTGGCGTTGCACATCAGATCAAGCTTCGAATACTGCCATGTTTTTGGTCCCATACATATAATATCATTTCGCGCAGCCATATGGACACATAAAGCTATACATTTCAATGGTAGTCAGCCTCCATTCAAACAGCCTTCCCTGACAACCAAGAAAGAGGTCTCGTCAACTGTGGGTTGGGGTGCCCCACAATATTTAACCATGTTGGAGCAGTGTGAACACACTCACAAAATAAATGTTGAATGGGTCTCTGGTTGCTGTTTACAAATGGGCACATGATTCTACTTCAACTCTCCTAGCTGCCACACAGTCGTCAATGAGGTAAAATGCCATGAAAGCACCGCCATAGAAATTCTGCACATGGGAGGAATCTTTAGCTTCCAATGATATTCCAAATATTAGTCGCAATACTACAGTACTGTCATGATGTCCAAGAGGTTTATACCTTGTTTAACAGAATAAAATTCCCTAAATCTCCCTTCCACACCATACATCATCATACTCAATTGAAACTGAGATTTGAAGAATTAAAATCCACGTCTCTTTGTGGAAAATATTATTAAGAAGAGCAGTTCAATCTTCAAATAGATCAATAGATCACTACCTTCATATTTCCTCCTTTGTGGTAATGGGTGTACGAACATAGGGGTCATCATCTTTGGCAATCACGGTTGATTTATTTATTTCTATTTTTAATTGTATTTTTCTAAATTTAATTTGTAACTTTGTGATTTGTTACCTTTCTATAATTATGTGAGATTTATAATATAGATTGATTTGAATACATATTAAATTTTGAATCTTTCTATTCGAGTAATATACTTATATTTAGAATATTTGTTATTTTGTGACTTTACAATGAGTTGTGTATATGTAATTATTTTGTGATTTAGTTATGACAAATATTTAAAAGATAATTTAATTTTTGTATGATTTAATCAATGTAGGTTAGAAGTTTTATTGTGCGTTATCGTATTCAAATTAATCTACCAAACTTGAAAGTGATCTAAATAAAAAAGAGTATTTATAAATATGATATCAATATATAAGATGTTAGATTTATTATATGTTTTTATTCGAACTATTTTATCCAATTAATTATGTTTGATATTTTATTATGAATCTTTTATCTCGTTGGAGTGTTTTGATTTATTGTTCCCAATAGATTTTTATGCTATGATCTTATTTGTAGTTTTTTTTTAATATAAATTTTTTATTAATAATTACTTTATTATTTATTATAATAATAATGTGATTGTCTATAAAGCTCATTTGGTTTTAAATTATTATTTATTTTATAAATTATATTATTTATTTATGAAAACTGATGGGGTGATTGATTATTGTGGATTTAGGAATGCATCTATAATTATTTAATGTGTATGAAAAATTGTTAAAAACTTGTGAATTATTTAAGTTATTTGACATTTATATGCTTCCTTATTTAATTAAAATTTAATTATAAAAGTATATATTAATTTCGTATAGGGCCCATTTTTGTTGTTATGCCCCGGCCTAAAAAATGATAGGACCGGGCCTGGATATTTAGTATGTAGTGGTAGTTTTTCCCTACATATTTCATGTGTTGTGAGATATGTGTCGTAGGTTATCATGTAAAAGTATTGAAATATAAATATTATTATATTTGTATAAAAACTTGGTAAAAGAATAATTTAAAAACACACACACATAATCAAGTATTACTCATTCATACTAATTCCTAAAATATAACTTGAAAATGAAACATGTACAAAATGAATGTGAAAATTGTTGATGAAACTGGACACGTGTGGAATCAGTATTTGGACTATCTGCAGAGTTATTGATATTACGATCAAGTAAACGAGTTATGACAATAGAACAAGAATGGGAGGAAGAAAGTGAGAAGAAGAAGAAAGGGGGAAGAAGAACCGGAGAGGAGAAGGGGAAAAGAAGAAAATAAAAGGGAAAATAAAATAAATTTGAAAGGATCAAATATCCTTCTAATTACAACACATTTTTTTTTCAGTTGAAATTTCGGTAATATGTGGCCGAAAAAATAGATATATCGGAAGACCAAATCTGATACTAATTACAAAGTCATGCACCTAATTTGAAAAAAACAATAGTAAAGGACGAAATGTGCTTCAACTATGATAGTCAAGGGGCCAAAACTGATATTTTCTCAAAAATAATAATTCCTGATTTAATCTAATAATTTAACATAATATTTTTTTTTATTTTTTATTTGCATGTGAACCCAGAGTTTCCACCATCAGATGCAGTGATTAATCCCTTGTTGAATTGTAAACCTCTTTTGAGCGCAAATTATGCTGTGGACTCGAGTTCCAAACGACGTCGTTTTCAGGAAAACGCGGCATTCCAGTTAAAAAAAAATTGATTTTGTCTCGCCGTTAACGACATTATTCGTTTGTGGATTATGAATGTACAATTATGTATTATGAATGTACTTTATGGAATTATGAATTCAATTATGGAATTATGAATGTAAGTTATGAAATTATGAACACAGAGCTCTGACGTTATGAACTTACATTATGGAAATATTAATATGATTAACATAGAGCTCTAAAATTGTAAACATAGAGCTTCGGAAATTATGAATTGTACAGTTATAGTTAAAAATTTATTGAATGTACAGTTATTGAATTATGAATGTCACAGTTATGAAATTATGAAACACAGAGTTCTTGACATTATGGAACTTACAATATGAATATACGGTGATAAAATTATGAACATAGAGCTCTAAAATTGTGAACAAAGAGCTTCGAAAATTATGAATTTACGTTATGAAATTATGACACAGAGCTCTGACATTATGAACATATAGTGATAAAATTATGAACATATACTCCTATAATGAAGCGTCTGAATTTTTTTTATAAAATATATAAAAAAAAAGTGGAAGATAGCGGTGCCACTAACGACACGTTACCATGTCCACCATTGTATACTGGACACGAGTCCATAGCAGAACGATTGTCTTTTAGTGGAATAGCTGTCTCAAAATTTAAGTCTGCTCCATAGATAATATTTTCGAAGAATTTAAGTGGAAGTGCTCAAATTAATCAATTTTAAAAGCCCGAGTTGTAAATGGGCTCCAGTTCATCCCAATGAGGCCTATAGACTAAGTATCCTCTGTAAAAATGAAAGAAATAAGCTGATCCGGCCGTACCCGCTTCAAAACCCTAATTTTTCAGAGCTAGTTTTACGTTGGCTTTCACGACTAGTATATAAACTAAGCTATCTTCTTCTTCCTCTTCTTCCTCGTTTCAAACCCTCCGTTTTCGGCCTCCAAAACCCTGATCGCAGAGAGAGCGGAAAATGGCCAGAATGTCTCGTCCTCGCGGCACCATGAAGGCCCACACCGATTGGGTGACGGCAATCGCCGCCCCGATTGACAACTCCGACAAATCGTATCATCTTCTCGGGACAAGTCAATCATCGTCTGGAACCTTGACAAAGGACGGCCCTCAGTTCGGCGGGCCGCCGCCGCCTCACCGGCCACTCCACTTTTTCAGGACGTGGTTCTCTTCTTCCGACGGCCAGTTTGCTCTCTCCGGGTCGTGGGACGGTGAGCTCCGCCTCTGGGACCTTCAGGCGGTACCACAGCCCGCAGGTTCGTGGGCCACACCAAGGACGTGCTGTCTGTTGCCTTCTCCGTCGATAACCGCCAGATTGTGTCTGCCTCCCGGGACCGCACCATCAAGCTGTGAACACTCTGGGTGGCTGCAAGTCACTATTCAGGACGGTGATGGTCACAACGAATGGTTTCTTGTGTTCGCTTCAGCCCCAGCACTCTCCAGCCCACCATTGTTTCTGGTCGTGGGATAGAACCGTGAAAGTCTGGAATTTGAGCAACTGCAAGCTCCGTTTCCACCCTTGCTGGGCACACAGGCTACGTGAACACTGTTGCTGTCTCTCCCGATGGCTCTCTGTGCGCTAGCGGAAGGCAAAGATGGAGTGATTCTGCTTTGGGATTTGGCTGAAGGGAAGAAACTCTACTCCCTCGATGCTGGGTCAATCATTCATGCCTCTGCTTCAGCCCTAATAGGTACTTGGCTCTGTGCTGCTACCGAGCCAGCATTAAGATTTGGGATTTGGAAAGCAAGAGCATTGTTGTGGATCTCAGATTGACTCAAGCAAGAGAGCGAAATGTCAGCTGATGGAGATAATACTGCTGCCAAAATAAGGTCCTTCATTTATTTTATCTGTCTTCCTTTATTCTTTCTTTATATGCTTATTATTGATAGAAATAGTATCATGGTTATCAATTACTGAGTATATTTTAGTTTGTGTGCATTAAGAATGTTCCATAACTTGGATAAGTTGATTCTTGCCTCCATTATAGCATTTGTGATTAAGGAAAGGCTTCATAGCTAGCATGATTTTTAAAATTTATTTTGATGCTATTGCACTGATTTTTATGCTCTTTACCTATTTGTATGGAATGGTACTCAGATTCTTAGAATGTGTATCATCAGTAAGCTGTGAATTGTCAATTTGTTGTTAAAGCTTCAAGCTTTGAATCTGTAGTTTATGAATTGAAATTGAAAATAATATTAGGTAAATGAGAATGGCTCTTGATAATCTCTGAGGATAACAATGATAAAGTGAGAGCATCATCATATAAAATGAAATCAATTCATCATCTTTTTTAGGTTCTAATGTGGTTTTGAAGTCATATTTGTGGGGTGTATGATTAATATTTCAAAATGACAGGTGATATTGAACTTGTGTCTTGTAATTTTCTGTTGTTAATTGGTATATGAAGTTTAACCCATCTGTTGTGTTTTATTATGGCAGATCATATTCTGCACCAGCTTGAGCTGGAATGCTGATGGATCCACACTTTTCAGTGGATATACAGATGGTGTGATCAGAGTCTGGGGCATAGTCGATACTAGATGGAAGAACTTAGAAGAAGTCATATGATCATTAGGACATGTTTGTTATCTAAGTCATCTAGAGTTTTTTTTGTTTAAATTGTTCCCCGAGGATATCCAGTTTACTCTCCTATGGTTTGTGTTTTTGAGATGAATTGTCATGTGTTTTTTTTGGATATTAACAAGTATTTTGTGTTTGCAACAATTATAAATTCATGTTACTTTTACACATTGAGTTCTCATAGATTCTTCTCTCATTGATGAACATCTTTCATTTATTGTCTGTTTGCTTGTGCAATAGGAATTGTTATCCTTTTAAATTTTTTTTTTTACATTGTGCTTATTTTGCAGGATTATTTTAAAGCATGTATTATAGGATTGTAGTTGTGATCTGCTAACTACACATACCACCATAAAACATAATAAGTGAATACCCTTCATTTATGTCCATTTTTTCCTATTAAGTTTTTTTTTTTATATATTATGCTATGAAAGTTGTACTTTACAATATTTTGGACAAACATACCCCTTACCGTTATAATTTTCGTTATCTTTTTCACTATTGCTTATCATGTACATGCATTTTAACTTCTTCAATAATAATAATATATACACATTATATATTAAAATTATATATTAGTTATTTTCTAAAATATAAATATCAAATTTATAAAATGTTTTACTTATTATTTTTATTACTTACAATATTTTAAATATCAAAATCTAAACAATTTAAATTTTTTAATATAAAGTATTAATATTGGACCCTAGTATTAATATATATATCAAGCCTAATTTATTAGCCAAAAGAAATTAGCATTAAAATAAGTGTCAAGCCTGATATTTGGCCCATAACCCGAACTCGTTAGCCCAAATATAGAAAGGGAATATCAAACCCTAATTCACTCAACCCACAGATTTGACTCCCTGAGCTGTGCTCCTCCGCCACCAATTTGTTCTCCTTGAGTTGTACTCATTCTCTATAAACCCTCATCTCCCCGTGCTGCGATCCAGATTCATGAAGTGAAGCCGTAGGATCGAGTATCTATAATTTAAAAAGTAAATTATTAATTAAATTGTCTAATATAATTCTACTACTAATTGATTTCATGCTACTATAATTAGACTTTTTAAAATTAAATATGTATTAATTGTCTTAATAATTAAGGTAATCATTAGGTACATCAATAGTACAAACAGGGCGTTTGGTTGGGGAGGGGGAATTACGTGGAAAAAGAATTGCAATTCCATGAGATATGAATTACTGGAAATAAAGTGGGAATTTAAATTCCAGTGTTTGCTTTACAGGAATATAATTAATGGGAATTTCAATTCCAATATTTGTATACATGAGAATGAAAAAAGTAGTATAAAGTAAAAAAATTCCATTGTTGTTCTTAGGCCATTATATATGTATTATATATATATATATATATAATATATAGTATATTTAGGGTAGAGTTCCAGTGAGAAACATGTGCTTAGGTGAGAACGTGACGAACATCATTCATTGCATCCATCTATTATTTTTTAATCGGTCTAGATTAGATTAAGTGTGTTGCGAACGCGCATTTAAATGTGTGCAAATGCGATTTATGTGTGTTTGCCACACATTTAATGCGCTTCGCACACATTATCTATCGTACATCATTAAAAAAATATTAGATGGATGGACATGATATGTTCTTCACATTCTCACCTAACAATGTTGGCTCATATGATCCTTAACTCTATATAATATTATATATATAATATATATAATAATATATATATATATATATTAAATATATATAATATTATATATCTTGCACTCGGGTGCGAACGGCTCGCCCAGTGCGAAATAGAATGGATTCTGTTCGTCCCGTGTCCAGATCTAATGGATGAGAAACACTGATTTTTTAAAAAAAAAAACGGGTGGTGCATTTTCGTAAATAATTGAACATCGAAGTGCAAGTAAAATGTATTACAAGTGCATGTAAAATGTATTATAGGTGCAAGTAAAAATTTACACTGATACTTAGTTGCAATAGTTCTAAGTAGTTGCACTATAGTTCTAAGTAGTTGCACACATAGGTATAAGTAGTTGCATCTAGTGTATGAATGTTTGCGAGTGGTTTTCAGGAGTATTACTACCCGCGAACTCAGATCAATGAATGTTAACAATGCAAAATTACATGCACTTATAGGTGAAAAGTAGGTGCACCTATAGTTATAAGTAGTTGCACCTATAGTTATAAATAGTTGCACATATAGTTATAAACACACCCATGTGAATGAATGGTTGCGGAAAGTGAATGCTAACAAGGCAAAATTACATGCACTTATAGGAAAAATAAGTGCACTTATAAGAGATTTTACTTGCACTTTCGATGTTCAATTATTTACGAAATTTGTCACCGCGTTTTTTTAAATTATTATGATCTGAACACGTTCGCCTGATTCTTCGATTTCTTTCTTTGCACTTTATTCGCACCGAGGCTCCCATATATATATAGAAAATCATCCTTCACAAATTTTTCTCTTCTCAATAACTTAAGGACATTTATGTAGTGTTAATTTAATTAAAATTTAATTAATAATAATAATAATAATAATAATAATTAATAATTAATTCCTATTATATTTATAATATAGTTAAAACTATAAATATTATATTTATATATATATATATAATATATAATATAATATTATATTATATTAATATTAACTTAATATAGGATAATAATATATATATATTAGTATAAATTCTTCTACTTCACATATAGTATTTTCATCCTCCAAATATCATTTTAATTATAAGATGTATCAATTATTAATTTTGTAGTGTACCTATAACTTATTTATAAATATAATTTTAATTTAACTCTATATTAAAAAGTTATTTATGGAGATAAATAATTTTAGTTAGTAATGAAATGGAATTTTACATAATATATATATAATAATATAATATAATAATAATAATAATAATAATATATATACTCTCCAGGGAACTCACTACAGTGTCGTGTATAACCAAATAAAAGGTGCCTATAATCGATAATAGTACCAATTATGCTGTCAGTCAAAATTATATAAACAAATCAGCGCTATACCAGCCTCGCGTCACCCCTGTGTTTCAGAATCTAGAACACTTCAATTTAAAATGCAATAACGATCAACTCCGCCGTTGGTGTTTCAGACCAATTGATCCATGAAAACCTCAAATAATTACTTACCCAATGTCCAAGATGTCGTATTTTTTGACGACATGGCCATTTGCAGCATCTCTATGTCTTCAACCATCGTTTTTGTAATTTTTGTCTTTAATGAATTGCAGCTTCTCAAGAAGGCGGAAAGGAACCCCAGGACCCAAGATAATGATCATCGTCCTGTTTTCTCTCCGTTGGATACCATATTCTCGAAGATCTCCGTTCACGAATCAAATCCGAGTCAACGTTGGTATGAAAACAGCAGGCGTGACCGAGAGCTAGTTCTCGAAATTAGAGAACGTTCATAAATGCATAGCGTCTTGACCATTCGTCGACGATAACCGTCGACAATATTTCGGTACATAATCTGGCTTTCAAATGCGGAAGAAACATCGAAGGAAACAAAACAGAACCGAAAGATCAGAGATCTAGACGCCTACGTAACATATGCTACTTCTCCTGCATGACGTACGGACGGTGATTGTGATGATTGAGTAATCTCTCTATATCTTTGGTGAACGGTACTGCTCCCTTAGACCCTAATTATTCATCCTTATGCAATATTGTTTCGATGTGAATGTGCGATCTTTAACTCTGGGGAATCTGTGCTATTATATTGCCTAATACGATGGTGCTAGTCTTTATTTTATGATGCAATAATTATAATGCAAATGATGTTTTTTTATGCTCATTTAAGGGTGGTACAGTGCTTTGCCTTGCCCAAATGTGCAAAGCATTGTGGCTACTGGTAATTCTTATTTGCATGCCACTTTAGCTACTAGACCAAGTGAGGGCCCTAGTACTAATACAACCATTCGAAACTAAAGGTTCAACTTGTCTCTCACTATTCATCCCTAATCGCAGATTATACTGATATTAGAGGTGCAAGTATGTGCCTAATTAAAATTTGCCAACTCCTATATGTTGTGCTTACTATAATAGTGTCAATGTTGTTTGTGGGTACGGCTAAGCTTTGTATGGTGCCTTATTATACTTTGATGAATATAGCTTCAATGTATAATCATCTCAATATATTCTGTGGATGTCGAAGTTTATGCTGGAATTTATTCTTGGATGCTACGTCTTTTTGTCTAACTGGATGTGAGTATATATAATGCCCATGTGTGGCAGGGACTATAAACAAAACCAAGTGCTCATGTTGATTAGAATATGGTACAATTATTTGCCTATAGGCCATTATTTGATGATGAGTTTTTCTTAAATCTTAATCGGAATTTGCATAAATGTATGTAATATTTGTTTAGAAATGAAGCACTTATTATATGGTCGTCCTTGAAGGATCGTCTTGATCAACAAGTGATTATAGCCGGAAATTCTAAACATAGCATGCCCAGAAGGCAACAAGTCATAGCACTAAATTAGGCGGTTTCCCCAATGTAAAATTTGTTTTGATTATTTTAAAAGTTAATTGATGGTGCTATTTGCTATAGAAATTATTCACATGAGTCTTGGGCTTAGAATAAATCTTAAATCGGAGTATTTAAACAAAATGATAGTGGTGTAATTTTTTTAATATAGTTTTACCCAGAAGGTAAATCAAGAGCACTAATTTATCAGTCACCCGTTATCTTGCCTCAAGGCCTCGATTATAGATATTTTGATCTAAAAGGATTATAGAGCCTAAGTGAATCCCTGAAGGATATTTGGTGTATGCGGGTTCCATTGTCAACGGTCGTATTGTACTCCAGTAGTAGTACATGACAAAATTATCTTGCAACTTCTATTTCTAATGCTATGCTCCCCTCCAAAAGTCAAAATTGACTACATCATGCTGGTTTGCCTGAAGCAAACAAATTATGAATATTTTTTTCCACATAGTAATCACTGCCTGAAAATTCTGACGGCGCAGTTTGAAAATTAAATTCTGGAAAAATACTTCTTGAAACTCCTTTTGGCATGAAATTTTTTCTGGAGAACCTAGACTCGTGGTATTTGATGTCTGTAAAAAGAATTTGTTAAAAATATGCTTGGTGATTTCAGAAAAATTAAAGTTTTGGGCACTGTGCTGTCAATTATTTTTCTGCTGGAGCAATGTTGGGAATTATTTTTTTTAGAAAAATACTTCTAGACCTTGGATTGACATGAAAATTTTCGTGTACGTTCTAGACTTGCTGAACTACATATCTGCAAAATTTTGTGTCAAAATGTGTTACCGATTTTTCCCAGAAAATTCAACAATCCAGGTCAAAATTTTGAAAATTTCTGTCATTTTCAACTTGTATATCTTGTTGTTGTGATATTTTCATACTTGTATGAAAATATGAGATAAAATGAGAGCTTGCTTGGAAAAGTACTGTTTTTTATTCCCCAAAATAGGAATGAATGAGCCGGCAGCAATCATGTGCTCATTATTCTTCGGCGAACGGTACTTCTCTCATTTTTTCTTAATTTATGAATTAATAAGAATATCTTCTTGTCATGTCATGCCTTGTGTGTACCAAATATGATGTGCATGACTAAATTGAGTTTTTGGTGTCCAAGACATAAGGGACAATTATATCACATATTCCATGTGCTTCTCTTTAAATGACAACATTTAGCATATAATCTCTCGATTATGTTCACATAAGAGATTTTGTTATTTCTCTTGTTGGCAATTTATGATTGGCTATAGGCCATAGCTATTGGAAATTCATCACCCAACTTATAAGTGTGGCAATAGCATGAATTCTCAATATGGTTAGGTTGCACCTGTCGTTGCTAAACCTTAGTTTGCATGGAATAATAGTTAAATGCTATGACATGTTCACAGTGCTAGTTTCTGCTATAGAAACTTTTTGACATGAGATTTGGCATATGATATTTAAATTTATAGCCCTCATTGTTTGTATATTTATTTGCCCAGAAGGTAGATTAAGGATTTTAATTCTCTAAGTCATCCTTTAGGATGAATCTTGACAACGAATTCTTGACCAAAAATGGTCAATATCCCATCAATCCCCGAAGGATTGCTTGACGTTACTATGAGTCAAGTTCTTTTACCCCAAGTCTAACTCAATGCATATCACAAATCAATCCCTCAAGGATTGCTATACCCCCACTTTTTCACATAGTACGTGGTTTCAGAAGTAACATTTCCCTATCTGCGTTATTTTATTTACGCAGTCTATTTTATATCACCACCACAACGTACCTCTAAAAGGGCTATCGAAGAAACCTTCGTCTATTGATTAAATACTGAAAGGCCCATGATAGGGGATCAATACATATAATTGGGTACGTTGACTGCGTTCCTAATGAAGATTGTTTCTCGGCATTAGGGGGAGATAATATACTACTCCGTAGTTTTTTGGAATGCCAAGAAATTTCATAAAAACATCTTCATTATTTAAATCCATGTACTAGTTAGATTGAACTAGAAGTTCAAAAAATAATCTATTTGTGATTTTAGCAAATAATCTGCAAATACATTTATTGATCATAATTATCATAAAAGAAGTGACGAGGTCCCATAATCCTTGGACCAAACATATCTATCTATACTCCTTGACACTAGAAGTGTAGGAGATTATCGGTGAAAGAGATATGGATCATAATACTAGATCTAGTAAAGAAATATTGTCACTCTTGAAATAGCTTGAACAATTATGTCCTGCAGACGTTCGTTCAGATGACGAAAAACCCTAGTAAGATTTATAGGTGCACCAAACAAACGTAAATACTAGGGATGCGGAACGACCAGATCAAAAATATCTTTGGGAAATGTCTAGAATCTGGTTTTTTTAGAAATTGCCATTACTTTTACAAATAGGGAGACAGTTTTACAAAAAGGTTATAGTTTGTCGACAACACAATTGCCATTACAAATTGCTCGTTATATGATAATCTGGATCCAGAGTTAGGCACCAGGAAGTGTCATGACTTATTTAATAATAAAGGACAATTAAGGCATAGTTGACTCGCTAAAATGAATAAATTCTCTTATAACAATACACCGTTGAGCGTTAACCCTGAAGGTTACAAATGAGTGTGTGCATGAAAGAGAAATAAGAATAACAGGTGATAAGATATGCGAGTTTTTTATAGCCTATGGGTTCACGCAGAGACCCTTAATTGATTAATCAAATATACTCTCCCACGGTAAATGGCATTAAGTTCCGCTACGATAATTACAATTGGCCAGAATACATAAAATTTAGATATGCATTAAATCTATTTTGAGAAATCCTTGATGGATTCATTAATTCTCGAAATAAGGATTTATTTAAGTTATTATTATGGAGTCATTATCTACTTCTTTAAAGGAGTTGCGAATGGGAGTTTAATATCCTCAAAGGAATAATATGTACCATTGTGTGCTCGATAAAGGGTTGATAATGAACTTATTATTTATTATCTCAGTCAAGATTGATGGTGTAAACATCAATGAGTAAAAATATATAAAGAGCTTGATAATGTCAGTTCATGTTTAGAAGGATGAGAGATTTTTTGAAAGTAAAAAAGCTGGTGAAAGCTATAAGTATTATCTGACTTTGAGATCGAGTTTTTTTGAAGATATTTTATTATACACCTGTCAGCCTACGGTCTAAAAATGCTTTTCACATGTCTATATGGCATATATAGTGTGCATGTTTTTATCAAACTAAAGGTTGCCCTAAGTAATCTCATTTGAAGCAAGATAAGGGAACCTTTTTTGGGATTCGAAGCTCCCTTACCTCATTATTATCGTTTGCGAGCACCATTATAGACCAGAAGTATTTAATTCCGGGCAAAAAAAAAAAAAAAAAAAAAAAAAAAAAACCCAATATTTCTGATGAAATTGCTAGCAACAATTTAGTGCTCTCCCTACAATGAAGTACTTGAATAATGATTTAAAACCATATCCTCCGGTATCTTCGAGATACAAAGACCTTATGACATTTATGCTAAGAAAACCATGATACGGTTTTAATAGGCTACTTGATACTTGGGCTGTTTTTTGATCCCCGCAATGCCAAGGTCCAAACCTGGTCTATACAATGAATCTTCCCTAAATGTTTTAAATTTAGAGGGACAAACTAGACACTTGTTTGCACAAATGTTATTATGAGCTCTAGAAGGAGCCATAAGGATATTTACACTACTCTAGTGACGTAATCCAGGAAGATTTGTCCAATCCATCAACTCAAATTTTGAAATATTGTAAAACTTGAAGATTTTTACATCAGGGGCGAGATGGGAGTACATTTACTTGAATCAATTCCGAAGGATTGAACGTTTAAATCCTAAAGATTAATCATAAAAGACTAACAGTTGCGCACTATTTGCAACACAACGGGAAATACACTTGAATCATTCGGAAGACCCTCTTGAACGTAAAATTCCTGAAGATTAAGTCATAAAAGACTAACAGTTGCGCACTATTTGCAACACATAAATACATAAATATCATGTCTCTTTTCCTCACTAGTTTTCTCCCATTGGGTTTTTCTAGTGTGGTTTTAACGAGACATGATATGTTATAATGATGTAAAGAGGAAATGGTTGCAAAATAATCTTAAATGAACAAACCCCAAAATTCTGAAGATTATGGCGGTTTGCGCCCTGAAGGCTTATGTTGTACTCTTTTTCCTTAACTATTTTTTTTTTTTTTTTTTTTTTTTTTATTTTTTCCCACAGGGTTTTCTTAAAGTTAAGGTTTTTAATGAGGCGACCAAATACAATATATGTTTTAATATATCATGTACTCTTTTTTTCAACTAGGTTTTTCCCACGTGGTTTTTCCTAGTGAAGTTTTTAATGAGGCATGAATGTATTTAAATATACTATCGATATACCTTGTACTATTTTCTTGTTTAGGTTTTTTCCCACAGGGTTTTCATAACAAATTTTTGAAGAGGCAAGGTTGTGGAGAAAATAATGTCCAAGGGGGAGTGTTACAAATATATATTATTAATGGACATTATTAGTATTTATTCTTGTAATGGTTGAAACGGTTTCTGAAATTTATTGTATAAATTATCTTGTACCCTATATATAATGTACCATTGTACAGAATGAATGATGAATGGATATGAGATTCCCCTTTTTCTCTCTATTCTATTTCTTCCTTTTAACATAAACAAAACTATTATCTACAATATAATGTATGCTTTCATTGTTATTAACAAATCTATTCTCTACTTTAACTCAACAATTTGATGTAAGTACCAAAATGAACTGCTAATACAACTAGTAAGTCGGGGGCTTGACACAACTCAAGATGTATCTTGATTCCAAAATGGCTCTTTGGTGATGTCCTAATTGCAATTGAACCCATAGGTGGGCTCTATGGTCAGGCCCTAAATGCATTTGAATCCACAAGCTCACGTTTAGGCGAACAATGGATATTTCATAATAAGCCATACTTTTTCGATTTGCATTCCTTTATTAGTTTCCCTCTTTTGATCTGCCAATGTTAATTTCATGTTCTTTATGGTTCATCAAAAGCTCAGACTTCTTTTTATTATTATATTATTTCTATTATTATTATTATTAATTATTATTATTATTTATTATTATTATTATTATTATATATTATTATATTATTATTTTTTTTTTTTTTTGTTGAAAATCTTAAGCATATCATGGGAGAGAAAAGAAAAACACAAATTTTTTCTTCTTAAAACCCGAATTCATAATTTCCCAACTCTCGTGTAGTTGACATTTGCTTAGTAGTTCATATTTTTTTTTCCCCATGCCGTGAAGGAAAATATTAAAAACCAAAAATTCAAAAAAAGAGAAATAAACTGTACTATGTATAATACACATTTAGTAAATTGTTAGTGCACACATCAAAATTATTTATGCACTAGGTCTTTTACGCGCTTTGCGCATGAAATAATGTCCAATGATTATTCTTAAATAAGTATTTCAAAGTATATCAATGCAATGTTATATCGGAGATGTTCATGCATAGGTAAATAAATATTGAATTTGTTTATTTAAATCGCGAATTTAAAAGTATATAAATGCCAAGATAATATATGAGAGATTGGATTTTATTGTCAACTAAAATAAATGTTTGCAACTTTGTAATAATGCTAGTCTAAATACTTAGTCTCTAAAGGCGATATCAAATAAATACTACTTTTGGATTTAAATTTCTCTAATTTCTTCTTAAATTTCTCTTTTGGGTAGCATGCATTGTCTTTTATCTTCATTACTATGTCCTTTTTTATTTTTTTATTTTTTTATTGGTAGTGTGTCATGTGCTTATTGGGATTACTCGGTGGTAGCATAGATGGATTTTATCTTGCAATGAGATTATGTGTAGGAAACTTTAGATTTGCCTTGTTGTGTATATCGATCGGATTTAGTTGCTACTATTAACTCTTTATCTTACCCAGCACCTATTGATATTTGGTAGTGGTATTTTTCCCTACATGTTTCATGCGTTTGTGAGATGTGTGCCTGTAGGTTATCATGTGAAAGTATTGAAAAAATATTAATATTTAATTTTTATATTTGGTATAAAATACTGTAAATAAATATATATAACATATTTTGTATTATATTTTGATATTAATACAAATATAATGTAAAAGAAGACAATGGGCCAAAACAAATTGATGAATGATAATAAATTACTAAATCTGGGAATGTAATGAAATCTTTGAGTTGTTGAAAATAAAAGATAATATAACTAATGAAATTATATATCTTTTTAAATTTTTTATAATGAATAATTTTTTTGTTAAAAAAATCATTATAGACATCTAATTCTAAATTAATTAAATTATGTATTTATTTTTTGTAGCTACTACTTTATTTATTTAATAAGAGTTCAATAAAGTGGCCTACATACTTTTCATCAACAATAATGAAATCATTGATTTTTTTTTAAATTTACATCGTTGTTGAGACAAATTGTTTTGAGAGTTTGTCAATGACAATTGTTATAATTCTTGTCAATAGAGGAGGATAATAAATAATTCAAAATATATAGTACAATGATATTTGTTATAATGATATAGTAAAAATTAGCTTACAAAGTTTCTTTAGGAGTTGGCAAGCTCTTCTTCTTCGCGGGCCAGAGGTAGAGGGCCCAGCGCCATCATCCTTCTTTCAGGTTTTTCGGCCCTTTAGCGTTGGTCCTGCCCGGACCTCTTCCACGTACCTGCCCCAGGTATCCTCGTTTGAATGAGCTCCTCAATCTGCCTCTTGAGGACCATACACTTCGTCGGTGTCACTGCTCACGGTTGCCGATGAAACGACAGTACTCTTCGGGTCGGCCTTGGGGGAGATCTTTTAAGCACTCCTCGGGAAACGATTACTAGCCCATGTCTTCTGCGTGGTCCACGGATGAAGCCACAGGCTGCGTCAAATGGGTCAGGTGTCGTAGCGTGGGCTAGTCGGGCGACCCTGTCACGTCGTGACGGGGAGGCGCGGTCCTCTTGAGGGTAAGATGCCCTGTCGCCTCGTCCGTGGCTTCCCCTCTCCTTCTCCTCTTCTCCGCTGCCTCCGCGTTGGCGTTACCGTGCGGCGCGGTCATCAATTCTGTGTAAAGGACTCGACTGAGGTTGTTGGTGAAAAACGGGATGGTAAGACCCTCTCGGTCAAAATCGTCACCCCCATTAGCTCTTCTCCACTTAATTAGCGTACTCCGCCAAAGATTCCGACATGTCTTGCTTCAGGTAACCATAGCGTTGGGAACTGCTTCCGCCGTTGATTGCTGCCCTGCGAAGTGCTACATGAACTTCTTGGTCAGGACCGCAAAAGTAGGGGATGGAGTCCCCCGAGGACCCGAACCAATCCTGGCCAGCCCATCCAGAGTCGTGCAAAAAACGGATACATGATGACGTCATTAACGCCTTTCATCATCATGACTGCCTTGTACCTGTTGAGGTGGTCCCGCAGGTCCGTCACCCCCATATTAGGGTTTGATGGTCGGGAATCCGAAGTCCCGAGGTAGGGGCTTGGCCATGATGGCCCCCGTGAAGGGTGAGGCCAAGGCATCCTGGGGCTCCGGTGACTCGTCGCGCGCCTCCATCTTGCGCTGCAACTCGCGGATCCGTCGACGCAATTGTTCCATCTCTTCACGCTGGGTGCTCGGAAGTAGGCCTCTGGTCTCCCCTGAGCGTTCCACCGGTGGGGTTGGCTCCCGCGGCCCCGGGACATGGGGTTCGTGGCTCCGGGACCTTCGTGAGCTCGATGACTCCTCCTGCTGATCTGTGTGGCCGGCCCCGGACCTAGGCGGTCTCGCGCCGGCCAAGTCCGCCTTTCCTCTCGCTGCTCGTGTCGGCCTCGGGTGGCCTCTGCCTCGTCGTGCCTCTTAGAATGTCGTGGTGAATTGACTTCCCCCTCAGCCAGCGCTGCGGGTTCCCGGGGTGCGTGAGTGCTGGGGCCACCGCGCACCCTCAGAGGGGACGGAGGTGGGGGTGCTGGGTCACCCCGGCGCAGCCCCGCCGTGACGCGCTTGAGCACGTTCGCTGCCTGCTCCAGTATGGCGGCATCTTGTTGGGAGGTCGGGACCTGCGGTGGCGCGGGTGGCGCCGTCTCGCTGAGAGGGCGATTGTTGGTGAGACGGCCCCGGAGGTCCTCCACGACCCCCTGCCGACTCCCGTTGATCTGATCCCGGAGGTCCTCCACGGCCCCCACGGACATGGTCTTTCGGCTTGCCACGGTCCCATTGGGGCGGTTGACGAGGGCGAGGTCGCGCGGGTTGCGCGAACCCTGCGAGTTGTGGGTGTTCGACCCGGATCTTGTCATTGCTGTCAATGAAGGATAATAGGAGAGCGCTTAAACCTGTACATCCGCTCTCAATAAGAGCACCACTGATGGATTATACGAACGCGGAGGTCCGGATTATACGACCCGAATATATGTTGAATATGATGAACGAGTAATAAAATTGTAAATATCGTATTAATTGGACACAAAGTGCTATTACAGAGGTACGGAACGTGTAATAACAGTACAAATGTTGTAAGAAAGTATGAGATGCCTCATTAGGACACCGGGAGGAGCCGCGACCCGCGCCGCGGGACTCGCTCCACGCGAGGACCCGGCCCCTGGCCGAGTACGGAGCTCGGCCAAGGGGCCGAGCCCGGGGGTCGGCCCATGCCGACCCCCATTGGGCCGACCCGGGGTGGTTGGTCAACCCCGGGGTGGTCTGTCCTGTATCGCGGGGTCCGACCCAGTCTGAATCATCTTGCTCCACTCCGGCTCCGTGATTATTCCATCAGGAGTCAGTGGGATGTCAACATTGTCAATTCGTTAGAAAATGGTCCTACCGTTTTAGAGTCCAGGTGTAATTGTATTTATGATCAACAACTTTGGCAAATTATGCTGTGCATCCGTATGCACCAAGCATGGTGCATACGGATGCATAAACGACGTCGTTTAATAAAACACGCGTCTCCCTTAAAAAAAAATCAGGTTCGAAACTCATAATCCATAATCGATGAACTATATTCATAAATCTAATCTATTGAACTAAAATTTCAGAAAATGAACTAAAATTCCAGAATCTATGAAGTAATTTCAGAATCGTATGACTATAATTCCATTAATCGGATGAACTATATTCATAATCGATGAACTATAATTCCATAATCTATGAACTAAAATTCCATAATGAATGAACAACATAAGCTGTTGCTTAGGAATCGAACTTGATTTTTTAAAGGGTAGACGCTGTTTTAATTAAAAACGACGTCGTTTTGCATCTGTATGCCACCATGCATGGTGCATACAGCATGCTCAACATAACTATGTCCAACAACTTTTGTAGGTTAGGTCATGTAGGCCTTGGCAATGATGTAAAATATTTTGTCCATAAAAAATAATATTATAATATTTTTATAAATAATGTACAATTTACTATTATAAAAATACATAATAAAAAATATTAATATCATAACAACCAAAAATCATACCAATTTAATGCACAAGTATAAATTTGAAATATTAAGTTTTGTTTCTGATCTAAATAATCAAAAAGGAAGATTAATTAAACGAAATAAAAAAACTAACCTAAATTTTGTTTTTTTTTTTTTTTTAAGATGCATAAACATCAAATGATTTTTAAAGTTCTTGATTTATAATCTTTGATGCTTACTTTGAATGTTATGTATTTAGCCGGACTAATTATTTGAACAACATTTATGTTAAATTTATTATTATTATATTTTTAAATTAAAATATATTTTAACATATTCTAGTACATGTTTGTTGAATATAAAATCTTGGGCAGCTCACTAAGCTCTTAGTATATTAAATGGGCAGCTCACAAGACTCAGAATTAAAGACTTGGGCGAGATGAGTAGTTTCCTTATTTATTATTGTTTACTCTTGTAGACCTAGTATTATAAGACTTGTAACTTGAAGTTTAGATGAAAAATATAAGAACCCTTTCTAGCTTTTTAACATGGTATCAGAGCCTATTTTTTGGGCCCTGAAATTTCTCTCAAACACCTACAGCCGATGAACAGTGGTGACTTGTTCATCATCCCTTTTCCGATAAATTTCCAAATCAGTTCGTTCATTTTCTGCAATTATATGGTGATTTTCTCATATTTTCTGAAAGCTATGCAAAACATGAAAAGTTTAAACAGCATGCTGAAAAGTTGCTAGACCAACTTGTCTCATACTGCTCTTGCATTAAATCTGATTCATCTTGGATTCTTGATTTGGAGCCACTGATCACATTTCTGGTAATTCTCTCATTTTTCTCTAAATTGAGTTCTCAGATTCTCTTCCTGATGTCACATTTGGTGATGGATCAAAAGGAAACGCTATAGGAATTTGAAAAAGTCACCATTCATTCTTTTCTTTATCCAATGTCCTTTACATTCCTGGTTGCCATTTCCAATTTGATTTCAGTTAATCAACTTACCTCACTTCACTTTAATTGCCTTGTCACCTTTTCTTCTGATTCAGTGGTTTATTGAACCGTCAAACAAAAAGGGACAATTGGTGTAGGATATGAATCACGAGGTCTATACCATCTTTCAATGTTCCGCCAATACCAAAAACAGCTTGCTCGGCTTCTATTTCACCCCTCTTAACCATGTCGTTTAGGACATCCTGACCTCAATTAAAAAAAACAACTGGTTCCTGGATTGTCGGAATTTAAAAACCATAGAGTGTGAATCATGTCAGCTTGGGAAGTACTCAAGGAGCTTCATATCCTAGTAGAGTGAATAAGAGGGTCAATACCCCATTTTCTTTAGTTCACTCTGATGTTTGGGACCGTTGAGTTTCATCCACTTTGGGTTTCTCATATTTTTGTTTCTTCATTGATGATTTCTCTCGATGCACTTGAGTTTTTCTAATGAAGAACCGTTCTGAAATATTTGATGTTTCCAAAAATTCTACAATGAAATTGGTGAATCAATTTGGGCATCTCTCAAAATCTTACGCAGTGATAATGCAAAAGAATATTTTTCCGACCCTTTCACTTATTTCTTTTCCTCAAATGGAATACTTCATGAATCATCATGTGCTAGAACTCCTCAACAGAATGGAATTGCTGAACGAAAAATTTGTCATCTTGTTTGAAACAGCCGTACTTTGCTTATTCACAACAAGGTACCTAAGAATTTTTGGGGGCATGCTATATCACTCTTGCTACTCATAAATCGGATGCCTTCCTCTGTTTTGCAAGGAAAAAATTCATCTTCATATCTTACGTCCACAAGAACCTCTCCATAAGCTTCCATTGCGAATCTTTGGGTGTACTTGCTTTTCATAATACTTCTCAGGGCGTGATAAACTTGATGCCAAGGCAATAAAATGTGTTTTCCTTGGGTATTCTCGCCTCCAAAAGGCTTTAAGTGTTACTGTCCTAGAACACACCGGTTTTATACCTCTTCCGATGTTACCTTTTTTGAAACAATACCTTTTTTCTCTTCCACCTCTGTTGAGTCTAATATCCTTGGGAAACCCATTGAAATCTCAAAAATTCTCCCTGTTCCTACTTTCTCAGAACTTATATCGCCCACTGTTCCTGGAAAGGACCATACCTATTCCTGAAAGAACTATTCCAACTCCAACCATTCAAGAGGAAGGACATATTCCCACCGTTGTTGTACACCTACCAACGACGCAATCATCAAGATTCCCAAGAGCATAGTGTTAGAATATATTGTAAATTTTGATGAGCCGAATGTATTTTTGAAAAAATCAAGTAGTCCCCAATTTTATTCTATTTGAGTCAGTCATGGTCTACGGAGTATGGTGCAAGCTATATCATGCAACCCATGTACAAGTCTGGAAAATCATAATTTGTTTTCGAAGTTAAGCAGGAATTATAGCTTAACACAATTATGTTGCGGATAAATCACCAAGATCTATGTTAGAGGGTTGGAAGAAACGTGTATGAGCTAAACCAAGTGATCTTTAGTTCAAATCTAAAGTGAAGCAATTTTTAAGCTGCTTTGGAACTAGCTTGGACCGTATGAGAGACTAGCTCCACCGTATGGAGACTAGCCTGGACCGTATAACTGTACCAACCGTATAACCGTATGGAGACTAGCTTAGGAGTAGGAGAGACTAGCTCAATGTATACGAAGACCGTATAGGGAGATAGCCTTGAGACCGTTGATGGGAAGACTAGTTGAAGATTTGATGAGAGACTAGCCCTCTTAAAACGGAGACTAGCTAAGACATGGAGACTAGCTCAAATGTATATGACCGTATGGGAAGATGTAGTTGGACTGTATGACTTATGGAGACTAGCTTGAATTAATGAGAGACTAGCTTTAAAATGAACTAGCAAGAATAGCTACTAAGCAAATGCACAAGTCTCACAGAAGCCATGCACCATATGGAGAAAACATACCAAGTATGGTGGACCAAGCTTGAAATTCGAAACAGAGGCATCTCACCATTGAAAACTGGAGTTTTTACAGAGTTCCAGTATATTAAATACAAGGATCATGAAGGAGAAAATATCTGATATATTTTCATCTGAACATCAAGTTTTTACGTGGAACCGGAGACGCTCGAAGAAGGCTGATTTGCGAGAAAAATTTTATACTCAAAGCAAGAATCAGCAGATAAATTATTTGATCAACTTGACATGTCAGAGCATTATGAAGGAGAAGAAAATCAAGCACGCCGCGCCGAAACTTATTCAATTTTGGAGCTTACCAAATTCAAGATACGACAACGAGGTTATTTATTCAAATCATCTGAAAAAGGAGAAATGACATCTACCTATCAATTGCAGATCAAGTTGACAATATTATTGATCAACTACAATTCAAAATGGACGAATCAAGATCGAAAGTTGATCAACGGCAATAACTTTCTTTGGCTATAAATTGTCCAAGCAGACTTGAAGACAAAAATGACTTGAACACGACTTAAAAATTACAGCAGAAAAAAGCAAGCAATATTCAAATCACCAAGAACAATATATTGATCTATACACGATAGAATTCAAGTCTGAGTGAAGAACAATCTTTTATTTCATTGTAATTTCTGACAGAGTGTAGAAAGATGGGTAGAGTAACTGGGAGAGAGTGAAAAACCCAGTTGGAGTGTAGCTTTTGTGCGTCAGCACTCGGTGTAAAGGGAAGAGTAACAAGAGGAGCTTGTGAAAACCCTGTGAGGAGCGTAGCTTTGTGCGTAGTTCTCGTGGTTTAAGCTTTACAGCTTTTTTTTTGGAAAAAGGCGGAGTAAAACAAGATGCTTGCGAAAAACCTTGGAGAGTGTATTGTGCGAAGCACTCGGGAGAAGTGTCGTTGGGCACTTATTCACTATTGTATCTGAGTGATCGAAAGAATAGTGAATTTTCTCCTTGACGTGAAAGAGAAGAGTGGACTAGTAGGATTACACCACCTCAAACCACTATTAATCTTCTTATTTATATACTGGTTATATTTGTGCATGCTTATTCTAACTGCGAACTAACCCGATTACGATTTATCGCGTATCTTTATCTGTCTGGGTTTGATAGTTCCCACGTTTGCATGCAGCCAAACTTTGCGTACATCTATCTTAGAACCATATTAAGTGTTTCTAACGTATTGCATGTTTAGAATCTCTTTTTGAGCACCACACTATTAAGCATTAACACTATACCGCTACCTATTCGCTGCACACTCTAATTTGTTTATATCTTGTTAATGCTTGTTACTTAGAGTTGATTAATCAAGTGTTATGCCTTGTGTGTTTTGCGAAAGAATTTGAAAAGTTAGAGAAGTCTATTCACCCCCTCTAGACTTCTTGCCACTCATTCGGACCAACAAGTGGTATCAGAGCGTTGCTTATTTGAGTCAATTTTTGCTGCTAGATAGATCTCAACAATCTTTCAAGGATTGAAAGAGAGATATGCTCATTGCTCAATAATTTGCTTTTTCATTGTATAAATATTATGATTGGAAAAATACGTTTTGCAGGTACATTATCTGCGATTCTTACTATATATTGAAATGTGGGGAAGTCATAACCACTGGTCTCCAATCCAATCATTTGAAGCCAATACCTGATACTCCACGGAGAATCCAAAATGCTCCACGATATATCCAATAGATATAATAAATGGACTGGACAATAAGGAAGATAGAGTCTAATAACTTGGCACCATGATTGCCAGGAATTCAAGTATTGTTCAACAGCGCGCATGAACAAATATTGACCCAAAGGATTTCGTAAAGTGATTCTACGGGCAAAAGCAATAATGGAATACGCACATAAGCATCAGGGAAGCGGTTTACGAACAAGATATACAAGACAAAACAAGCTATATACCAGTCGCCATTGAATAAACATATATTGAAGATTTCGAGAAAATCCTTTCTAACGAAGAAGTATTTACCGATATGGAAGCATGGCTTAGTTCAAGATTCTATCGGTGAAATAAGTGATTCTTGGCAAACCAATCTCCAGACAGATAATATCACTTCATAGGGCAGGTCTTTCGTTGCGACTACCTTCTAATACTGGATGATGAAAAAGTAACCGCATAATGCGAACATAGAATCTCAAGGACAGAATCTACGGATAAACTCTTTAGGTGATCTCAATGAGCGTTACGAGTATTCGAGATGAAGACACGAAATGAAGAAGAAGCGATGAACTTGAGCATCCTCATTGGCCATGGGCCGAACAACCTTCAACATCAAGGTCAGTAGGAAATAATGATTTTTTATCTGACGAACAATTTCTCTTATTTGTTAGAAAATTCAGGAAGTTCATGCGAAAGAACAAAGGATCACCACAAGGAATTTTCTTTCGAGAAAATAGAAGATCAAGAAAAGAAACGAAGAATAACACAAAATGTTGTGTTACAATTGTAGAGAAAGCCTGGACATTTTATGGCAGAATGTCCACACCCAAGGTAAGCAAAAATTCGAATGGCTACTAACCCTTCACAGGAAGAATACAAGTCAAAGGAAAAGAGATTCAAGAAGGACAAACGAAAGGCGTTGATAAGTGATCCGCTAGAAGCAAAGTGAATCTGGAGATTCATCTAGTGATGAAAGTGATTCCTCACAAGAAGATACGCGCTACTATGCTTTAGTTGGCAAAACATTCCGAAAATGAAGAATGTTTAATGGCGCGAAACCGAACGAAGAGGTTCTTCTAGTTCCTTTAGCTCTTTTAGTTCCGTTGACACTTCTTTCGAGACTCAAGAATCATTTCAAAGTCTCATGGAAGATTGTCAAAAAGTCATGGACACTCATACTCAAATCAAAAGAGCGCAATAATACATTAATTCTTGAAAAGGAAGAAATGGCGCAAAAATTGCAAAATGCTCTAATGAAATGAGTAAACTTGAAAGCCGAAAATATTCGACTTCAAGAAGAGTGCAAAGCTAGAGAGGTTAGAGAACATAACCTTCGGAAGTTATCGCATCATTTACGCATTCATCCAAAATAATGGATAAAATGGTAAACATGCAAAAAAACTCCCGCTGGAGATAAAGCCGGACTTGGCTACGATCCATCATTCTAAAACCCCTCAAAAGTTTGACTAATTCTACTACTACTTTAATCAATAAAGTTCCAGTGTAAAATTGTAAAAAGTCAACATAGCACAATGAGACAGGAGTTGGAAACAAAATTAATGCCCAGAAATTGTTGCTAGGCCGAACAAACACACATGATATTTTGGCAAAGACAACAAAATTTTAAAGGCAAAAATTGTATCTCAAAGGAGAACCAACGAGTCTAGTGCATAAAACCTCATAGGAATATGGGAAGAATTCCGAGAATTGGGGCTGGGAGATTATATCCCTCCAGAAGAAGATTGGTCGCTTGAATACAACCATGGACCAAGTCCAGATTGCTCTATTTCATAGAACCAAGCAACTATTAGCTTCCAACCCGCACCGATCATTATTCGAAAGTGCGTTATGATTATAATGTTATAATGGTTACAAATCACCTATTCTTGGATCAATGGGATCTAGGTGGATTTGGATGCCAAAAATTACTAACGTGAAAAGGACCCAAACAAGTGTGGGTACCTAAAAATAATTAATCTGTTTGCAGGAAATTTGGTACTTCGATAGTGGTTGTTCTCGACACATGACTGGAAATAAATCTAGTCTTGTGGAATTTAAAAATATCGAAGGACCAAAAGTTGTGTTCGGAGGAATGATCAATATGGAATGACAAAAGGAACCGGCGCAATTGTGAAAATGGTCTACGAATTGATGACGTATCTTATGTCGAAGGATTAAAATTTAACTTGTTTAGTACAAGTCAATTTTGCGACAAAGGATATCTCGTAGAATTTTTACAAAGGCAAATGTCAAGTCAAGGACGAATCCACGAATGAAGTCGTACTCGCCGGATCGAGAAAGAAAAATATGTATGTTGTAGATTGGAGCACAACGAAGGAATCTGTATGCTTGATGGCAATAATTCGAATGAAGCTTGTTGGGAATGGCACAGAAGGCTAAATCATTTGAATTTCAAAACCATCACAAAGCTTGCAAGAAATAATCTAGTCGAAGGACTACCCCAACATTGTGTTCAAGAAAAATCAAATTTGTGATGCATGCCAGAAAGGAAAACAAATCAAAGCATCATTCAAAGTCAAAGCTTCAAGAGTCAACATCAACCTAAGTCTACTGCACATGGATTTATTTGGTCCAGTAGACCCAGTAAGTATAAGTGGTAAGAAATATACTTTTGGTTGTTGTTGATGATTTTTCAGGTACACATGGACAATATTCATCAAGAAAAAGGGATGAAATCAAAGTTTCAGAGCTATTGAAGCTACTGCAAGTCGAAAAGGAATGAGATTTGCA
>VALG01015843.1:17380-30570 GCA_009835305.1 Ipomoea purpurea | reverse complement strand
GAATCACAACATTGAAAAATAGATGAAATATTTTAAGTCTAAAAGAGTAGCAAACCTCTCTGATCTTGTCTTCAGTAACAGTACGGGCCAAACCACCAATAAAAACTTCTGAACCTTTATTAACAGGATTCTCTGACAGACAATAAGCCATAAAGAAACAGATCAAAAACAGTCTTTTATAAAAATAACATACACCTATTTTATTTTAGGTACATGAAAGTTTATTCAGAGGAGGCTACCCCAGTTCAAGACCAAGGGATACCACAAGTCTCAAAGAGACTTATGGTAGAATTTACTGATTGCTCACCCACGGGGACTGCTAATGGTGGAAATCAAACATGCATACAATACAAACTTATGTACTCCTATGTAAAGCAACAAATATTGTTTGAATCACAACGAAGTTGTTGCAGAAGAAACTGGCACCAGCAAATTTCTAAAAACCAGGTGCACTATCATATCCATAAAAAGATAATAGTCTGTGCTTTAAATGCATTCTTCACTGGAAACTGGAAATTTTCAAAAACAAACAAAAACTCACGATGTTCAGCTTGGAGATGCTCAGTCGAATGGCTCATCTGCAACGACAACAGAAAGTTATTAAATAAGTTACACAACAGAGAGCACATTGGCAATCTCAAATCAACACCAACTATTTCTACCTGAAACTCCGTAATTCAGGTTTTTTTCAACTTATTGATCATCATTTTCATTAGTGCATATAAATTTATAATGAACCATCAATTTCGTCGCGCTAGAAATACGTATAGAGAGATAAATTACCAGTGCAGGTGAGGAATTGGAGCTTCAGTTGCAGTTGGTCAGTGCGCGGTAATTGGAACTGGAACCCTAAAATTCCAGCGAATTGTCACTGCTCGAAGAACGGTGGCCGCAACTTTTCCCCAATGTATACCGGGTTAATAAAGTTACCTATTTTGTACTCTTCTCCTTGGAGCAATTTAGACAGACTTGTCAATCGTGTATTCGTGTTTCGTTCATTTTGAAATTAAGGTATTAATAAAAGTGTGGGTCATACAAATTAGGAAACAATTTCAAATTAGCCACTAAAGTATACATGAATATGCAATTAGATCAATTAATTTAAAAAGAAATATAATTAACTCCCTGAACAAGTTAAAATCATACAATTTATAGATTAAAAGTGACGTGTATAGATTGTAGTGTACTGGGAATGACAAGGTTTGGAATGGTGCTCCCTTCATATGCAATAATATGTCTCACTCATCCTTGAGGTGGTGTGCATTCGTGAGCCCTTAGTTGGTTTAAGGGTACGAGAATGGGAGATGTTGACATTGAAACAGACTCTCAATTAGTTTATTATACTTTGTGTTCAGACTCTTTTATTTCTTCGTTTGGTTTTATTATTGATGATGTGTAAGAAAGTTGCATCTATGATTAATGGTGTAGACTTATGTTTTGTGAAGCGATCTGCGAATCGTGATGCACGCACTGTTGTTCGGGAAGTTGTTTCTATGTCAGGTAGTTGGGAATGGTTTGATAATCCTCTCCTTTTCCTTGTTTTTATATATCTGAGAAGGGGGAAACCCGCAAAAGAAGAAAAGAAATTCAAGTCTACAGTTCATCTGCTATGTTACGCCAAACAGGAAAGCCAGAGCTATCATTATGTAGACAAATATTAAATCCTATCCGGTGGGTCTGTTAACGACAGGAGCCCGAAATCATGAGCTAGAGCCATCTTCGCCAAAGCATCAGCAACACAGTTTTGTTCCCGATATATGGGGATGAGCTTCCAGGAGTCTAGGTGACGGAGTTCCTTCTTGCAAGCTTCAAGGACGTTGTGGGCAGCAATGCAGGGGAGTCTATGCTTCGTCAAGTAATCAAGAGCTTCATGTGAGTCACTTTCAATATGCAGATTCTTGAACCCTTTAGCTGATGCAAATTGAATCCCTTTTAAAATGGCCCAGGCTTCTGCCTCCAGCGGAGTGCAAGATCCAAATTTGGCTAAGAAACCTGCTTCCAAGTGCCTGATGAGTCCCTTATCACACCACCACAACCAGCAAGGTTTGAGCTGGAGGCCACTGCTCCATCAACATTCAATTTAGAATAATTATCTGGGGGTCTTGTCCAATGGAACATTTTCCAAGCCATAGGGATTGTTACAGACCAGAGGGCCTTGAGCTCTAGAGAAGCCAGCAATGATTTCCTCGGTTTGAGATTGGATTAAGGAAATCTTATATTTGAGAGGTCTGTTTGTACCCTTGAAGACAGCCTCGTTGCGCCACTTCCACAGCCACCAAATGATGATGGCAAAGATGATGTTATCGTTACATGGCCTTCGTCCACCGCCTTTTCGTCGAGAGACCCTCATCTAACCAGGCAATGAGGGGCAGATTTCGGGTGTCTTCATGCAGTTGTGAGAGGGATTCCTTCCAGACCTTCTTGCTAGTGGGCAAAATCGAAGAATATGATCAGTATCCTCCACAATCGTGCCACAAAGCCAGCATTTATCATTATCTGTAAAACCACGTTTCCTTCGATTTTGATTCGTCATGATCTTATCCTGTCTGACTAGCCAAAGGAAGTACAAATCCGGTTTGGAACCTTCAACTTCCAGAGATTGATCCATTTAGCCGAGTCGCTTGCTGCTGGCGTTCGTGGCTGCCACATAGGCCGAACTGACAGAAAACCGGCCATTGGCCTCCATGCTCCATAAAGTTCGATCCTCTATATGGGAATCCTCGTGTAGTACTATAGTGGCCAGTCTACTTAGGATTCCAGCAGGGAGAAGTCGATCAATCAGATCCCATTTCCAACCTATGCCTGCCCTCCAGTAATCCGCGACTGTGTTGTTGAGAGTTGAAGGAGCAATATACTCCAGGGCGAGTTTGAGCAAAGGATCATCCTCAAGCCATACATCTAAGCCAGAATCGAGTTAGTCTCCATTGGTAACATGCCACTTGGTTCCACTTTGAATGATGGGCAGCGCTTGGAGGATTCCTTTCCACGAAATAGAGCTATGGTTCTTCAATTTCCAGGAAGACAAGTTGGATGGTTCAGCCCATATTTGGCCTTAAGGACTTTGATCCAAAGACAATCTTCTTCCTGGTAAAATCTCCATGCTAACTTTGCTAGGAAGGGTACATTCATTAATCTAGATTCTTAATACCCAAGCCCCCATTAGCCTTACTGCTTGTAACAACATTCCATTTTACCAAATGGCACCTTCTTTCACCTTCTTTGGTACCCCAAAGGAAGTTCCGAATGCGCCTTTCTATGGTTTCAATTGACTCCAACCGGTGCAACATTGATTGCATGATATAGTACGGAATGGTCGAGAGTACTGATTGTGCCATTATATGTCTGCCTGCTAAGTGAGAGTGTTTTAGACTTCCATCCATCCAGGCGTGAGTGAATCCTATCCAGGATTCCATTGAACGACTCTTTGCCCAGCCTGCCATGCACAGAGGGGATTCCTAAGTGGTTGCCAAGGCTGGAACACTTGGAATTCGAAGGGCTTCTGTGATCCTCTGCTGTACTGCTGGTTCCGTATTCCTTGAGAAATAAATCGATGATTTCTGGAGGCTAACACTTTGGCCCGAGCTAGAGCAGAATGCGTCAAGGCAGCTTTTCATCACATTCGCTTGGTTGACAGTAGCTTCCCCAAATAAAACTAGATCATCTGCGAAAAACAAATGAGTCAAGTTAGGGCCTTCTCGAGAGAGTTTAATCCCTTTCCATTGACCATCATTAATAGCTTTATCAATGATTGGCTTAATCTCTCCACGCATAATACAAATAATAGAGGGGAAATAGGGTCTCCCTGTCTGATTCCCCGTTCCGGGGTAAACCATTCAGTTTGATGTCCATTCCACAAAACTGCAAGCCGGGAGGTCGAAATGCACTGCATGATTTTAGCAACCCAGGATTGACTAAGCCCAACGTCCTGTAGTGTGTCCTTGATGAAGTTCCAGGAAAGTTTATCGTATGCTTTCTTGAGGTCGACTTTGAGAACTATCCAGCCCAGTCTTCCTTTCTTCTTTCCTAGTGAGTGCAATATTTCCTGGTAAACAAGCGTATTATCCACAATTTGTCTGCCATGAATAAAGCTCGATTGATGAGGACCTACGAGCTTGGTAGATATTTCCTTGAGACGCAATGTCAGCATTTTGGTGATTAGTTTATAGGCTACATTACACAGTCCAATCGGCCGGAATTGCTTGATCAGGATTGGGTGTTGTACCTTCGGAATGAGGGAAATAAGAGTATCATTACACCCAGGAGGTAGGCTACCCTTCTCAAAGAAATTGTTCACGAAATTGAAGAGGGTGTCACTTATAGAGGGCCAGGCTTTTTGGAAAAATGCTGCCGTGAATCCATCGGGCCCCGGTGCCTTGGAAGGCGCCATCTCCAAGAGGGCTGCTTTGATTTCCTCCAGGGTGACGGGAATATATACCTTTTCCCATTCAGCAGCAGAGATCGTGGGAAAGGAACCATGGTGCAGCTCTGTGGCACCAGTCCTGGGGCTTTCTGAATATAATGCAACAAAGTAATCACGGACGTGGTTTCTGATTTCATCTTCTTCCAGAAGTAATCTCCCATCCTCATCTTTTAAAGAACTGATCTTCTCTTGATTCTTCCGAACAGTTGATGCCAGCTGGTAGAAGCGGGTATTACGATCCCCCGATTTTATCCATTCTTCTCTTGACCTTTGGTACCACATGAGTTCCTCTTGATGGAGTGTTTCCTCAAGTTCCTTGCGTAGTCTACGTTCAAGTCTGATTAGGTCCGATCCTACCCTCACAGCAATACTTCTCTGGACTCCATCTAATCTTCTTAGCAGGATTTGTTTGCGTAGGGATATATTTCCAAAAGTTGTCTTGTTCCATACTGTTAGTGCCTGGGCCAGAGCTTGTAGATTTGGGATTAAATCCGTGTCATTTTTCCATGAGGCCTGAAAGGTACTATGGGTAACCCATGCTAAATTAAATCTGAATCTGTTAACACCCTGTTGTCGGGTAGTTCCAATTGTGGAGATAAGAAGTGGTGAATGGTCGGAACCAACCCTTGGGAGGTGGGTTACTGTTGCTGCCGGAAAGCGAGAACTCCATTCAACGTTGCATAAAGCTCGGTCCAACCGGGCTCCTTTGAAGGATGGTGTATCTAACCCTCGCGTCCAAGTATAAACTGAACCCGAATATCCTAGATCAACCAAGGCTTCCCTAAAGATCCAGTTATTAAAAGCCGAACACCTAGATAATGTAAAAGCCTCCGAGTTGCTGACTTCACTTCGATCCGTGGTGGAGTTGAAGTCACCCACTGTTAGCCAAGGGCCTTGGGGTTCAAAGAACTGTCCTGAAAGATCCATGAAAAGTCGTCTCCTCAAAGCCGGGTTGGGACTGCCATACACAGCCGACATCAGCCAAGGGGGGAGCCATTCTCAGTCACTTGAAAGGAGATGAATTGAGGGTGAGTACAGAGGATCTCGACTGTAATTGAATTATTCCAAAATAACCAAATTCCTCCCGAGTATCCCACCGATTCCACCCTAACCCATTCATCAAAAGCAAAAGAAAAACAGATGTCATTGGCCTGCACCCCTGAAACCTTGGGTTCAAAGAGGCAGATCAATGACGGCTTATGTAAACACAATAGTTGTTTAAGGATGCGCCTGAACGAAGCCGAGGCAGCACCTTGACAATTCCATGACAACATAATCATAAAACAAAAGGTAAAGAGAAACCAAACAGTGCGTCTAATGACGCTGGCGGGAATCCGCCTCATTAAACTCGGGATCAATACGATCAATGTCCTCTTGCATAGCTACTGCTTGGTGTGTTACTGGTTCCTGTTCATCAACAAGATCAGGCGGGACTTCCTTGTAGGTATTCTCGAAGGCTGCTAAGTCTGGAGAATCATTGTGTGATTCCGTCTGGCGAACAATGTAGGTCGAGACGGAGCCTCCTCTAGACCCTCTGACCACTGTATGCTCCTGTTCCGCCGCCGCTCTGTTTGGAGTGGCTCCTCTGCTACCTCGGCCCCTGGGTGCAACCCGTGTAGGTGAACCAGACCTAACAATCTCGGGTGGGGGTTCTGGTGGTCTTCTAACATTTTCCGGGACTCTTGGATCTACCCTTTGGTGGCCTCCTCGATAGTAAGTTCTAATTCTTGGTAGGTTATTCATCTGCTGATGGACCTCAGGGGGTCTGACCGGAGCTGCTGGCTGAGCACCTTCTTCTGCCTCCTCAAGGCCATCAAGCGGTGCAAAGCGAGAAGGGCAGACAATCTCAGGAGGTTGTGATTGAACATTCTGTGGACCATTAAACTGCCTCGCATTACGTCCGGCCGAACCCGGTTGCCTCCCAGTCCTGTTCTGAGCTCTCCTATCCCTGCGAGTAACTAGCATCCATGCCCCATATTTCTCTCTGGATTTCTGGACCGGTTGTTCTGCCATGGGTTCTGCACTAGTGCTCGCGACATTTTCGCCCAAGGCAGCTTCCTTTTCCTTGTTGATTGTATTTTATATGATTTAATGAATTAAGTTCTGCTTCTCAAAAAAAAATAAAAATTTAAGTTCTCCTTCTCAATATAACATTTCCACTTTAGTTGTTGGACTATCAACTTAACAAGTTTAATTAAAAATGTTTGAAATATCACCTTCCTTTTACTAAATATCTCATCAAACTTCACCCTTATAGTAAGACCCAAGACTTGCTTTTGTGACAAGTAATTGAATCTCTATCACTGGAGATCAGTCATATAAACACTGAAGCCTGCTTTAATTTGGTACAAATTGTCTAAACTTTTAGCGAGAATGGATGGATTGAATATGTTCATCAGAAATGGGGTGGCACACCTTTGTGCCGACCCTTTTCTCCAAAATTGTGACTTGGTGCAATCCAAGAGCTTTATTGTTCCGATCATATACACAATTAAAAGAATGTTGATGAATGATGACTGATGACAAACAAACAAACCACCCAAAGGTTCTTTCACATTGTTACGTCTTTCACTCTTGCTGTACATACATATCATTCCAAGACATGCAACTTTTGATCTTCTTGTGCTGAGGAATATGAAATTTGGGTTCTCTTGGTATTGTGGGGAGCTTTTCAGACCTAAAAACAACAAAAGTTTGAGTCAGAATCACATCTGGTATTAGCAAGCAGTTTAACTGTGTAGCGACCACGAATAAGCCCACCTTCTAGGAATGAAGGGCCTGTCGAAGTAGGGCATTGGTTGAGCCTTTGGAACAAGCTCCTTTCTCAGCCTTCTAATTTCTTCTTCCTCAGCCAACTATGAGATAAAAGGAAATATAAAACACTATAAGAGATAAAGAGATGAATTATTCATCATCTTAACCAAAGTGAAGACTTCCTAACGATTTACCTTCTGCAGTCTCTCTCTTTCCATTTTGTACTGCTCAATGAAGTTCCATTTCTCTGCCACCTAATATGTCATGCAAGAAGATTAAGTATCAAATGAGTTTCCACAGATGCAACTGAGAAGAAAATGATTATTATCTGTAAAACATTTGCTTTTGTGTCCGTAAAAGCCATCTACAATCTATTATCATAAATATCTATCATATATACATGAAATAGCCTTTTTGCAGGAAAGAATATTCTTTGGATAAACGAATAACCAAAATTTGACTAGGAAGGAACAAATTATACCTGATGGTCAAATTCAGCTCTCTCAACAGCCCTGATATCACTGTGCAACACCAGATCTGCAGGCCTTGTGCTCTCTTTCACGGGGGGCTTTACCAAACGCTGAAAAACAAAAGAAACCATTATGGTTCATTACATATTTGTGCACTAACTAGAGAATTAGAGATAAAGCAGGTCCTTACCTAATGCCAACATACCAAGACACCCAAATCATTATATTGCAAGAGGCAGGGAAAGGACATATTTGACAGCACAATAGAAAAACTCAATTCCCAAAAATTATTGTTCTCTAAATTAAAAAATAAGGTTAATTACATGTTAATAAAGTATCTTTGAGCACGTAGTCCAATGGTACCATGTTGCTCCCCTATGTGGGAGGTGATAGGTTCGAGCCTTAGTGGAGGCATTTGATGTAATATATTAAAAAAAAAGTATCTTTGAGCACCTAAAATGATTTAATATCAACAATAGGTTTTGCAGAATCAAATTAGTCTTTTCACATAATAGTACTTTGGGCAAAACATCCCCAACTAAAGTTTGAGTATACCTCTGGCTCATCTATGGTCCATGGAAGACCTTGTGCAATTGGTATCCGCAGCCTCTCCTGTTCTTCCATCATTTCTTTTACTTTCTTGAAGAATTCTTCTTCCTTACACTTTCCCCTTTGCTGTATAAAAGTGAAGTGACTTAATGACGAGCAAAGAAGCACCAGGGTTTCTAATGATGTGAATAGAAATTCAAAGGGATTTTATAACAGGAGCCCTCTCTGGGGAAAACTTGAAGTACTTTTGAATTTTCAGCAATTGTAATTCTAAAGTCTTGTCATACGATATTATGATCCATTTAGTACTGTGAAGTATGTATCCATATGCTCTTAGTCACAAATATAAGAAATGAGGGATACAACTAAAGCACGCTACAGCTTCAAAGCTCAGACAATATTGAGTAATACAAACCTCAGTTCTGAGTTTGAAGGGTTTCTGAGAGGTTGCTTTGTGTTGCCCTCTCTTACACTGTCTTCTACCACGAGTCCCTGCTGATTCAGCACTCTGCACAATTTAAAACACATTTCAAATTACTAAAATGAACAGCTAAACCCCTCCATAGTTGAAATGAAGTTCACAAACTTCTTACTTTGCGCCTGCTCTTTCTTCCTCCAGCTGAATTCCGGCTTGAAATACTAAAAGTTGAAAAAGACAAAAGGAACAAATTCTGTTAGAACTAAAGCTATGAGAATTTACATATATATAATCAACTAAATACCTGTACACTAACCTTCCTTGGCTGCAAGTGAAGAAGCCCTGCGTGAAACCAAGCCTAAACTCTCTGAGGTGAGGTAAAAATCAGATGGGCAAAATGAAGATGAAGAGACCTGTGTTTCTGAAACATTTGGAGGGGGTAATCCCGGCAGTGCCCATTTCAACCCATTCTTGGTATCTTCTACTTCCTTGTCATCTTTTTCCTCTGTATTTTTTGACTTCGGAATTGAAAGAAGCTTCTCGAACGCCTTCACCAAGTGCATCACTCTTCCAGAACCAGCATCAGGTACACTTTCTCTTGCCTCTTCCAACAGCCTGTCTCTCTTCTCTTGATCGTTGACACTCCCATTTCAACAAACACCTTATGCTCATCCGATTCGCTTCTATCCAAATCTATGATCGGAGAAGAATCATCCGATTTATCCTTTCCCCCACAACCACCATCAGCACTCTCGAGGTCTCGAATCACAACTTTTTCATTATTCTCCTTCTCTTGTTCACTCCTAAGCTCAGCTTCGTAGAATGCCTTCAATTCCTCCCGGATTCCTTCTTCATCATCAACTTCATTTCCATTCCTGAAAAACCCTTCCTGAGAAGCCTGAGAGTCTCGTAAGCAACACACAAACACTTCTGCCCACCACTCTTGTTGCACTTACAAGCCACTGATGTCGTTTTCAAGGATTCTGCATTCTCCTTCTTCAAGTTCCGCTTAGCCACCACGAACTTCCTCTGTCTAATCTTCTTCTGCGGTGAAGGCGAAGCCACGGTGGTAGTGGGGTTAGGACTCTGGTTTTTCGAAGCCGGTTTTTGAGTTTTCGAAGCCGATTTTGAGATGGAAGGCGATTTTGAGACCTTTAAACTTTCACTGTCGATATTCGGGTTAGAATTTTCCGAAGTTTTTGACTTATGGGTTTGAACTCCGGTGGACTTGCCGTTGGTTTCCATTTAATTCACCGGAAATTTGATCCAAGCAAGATTGAAGCAGGTGTAGTAGAGTAAAATGAGGGCAGAGATATGTGATTGCGCTGTTGATAATTGATTGATTAGGGTTTAGGATTCATCGGATCACGCCGATTAGAAGGGAAAGGGGGAGCGAGCTTTTGAGTTTTGACGCTCTGGTCATTTAACGGCTAGTTTTGTTGGCTTTGTTTTGGAAATGGAGCGTCGAATTCTTCTTTTAAATAGTTTTGCAAGTTTGGACCGTTAAAATTTCTGATTAAGTAGGGAGATTTGGAGAATGCATTACCGTTATCTGCATCATATTTTCTCAATAGATGTACAAGGAAAATACCATTTACTATTTTTGCAATCTAATTTGTATTTATCAGTCGAACAAAGCTAAAAAAAAAAAAAAAAAAAAAAAAAAAAAAAAAGGCTAAGTAATTGACTTTTAAAGTCAAGACTAAAATAAAATATGAGTGTCATAACAAAATTCAATAATTGAAAGATAATTTTAGCCTCTATCTTCTTTTGTTAGGGTAAAGGAAGGTTTTTTAAATGCATGTCTTTTTTCATTGGTTAGGTTTAGTAATACTTTTATTTGTATCATTTTTTTACAAAATTAATTAAGTATTTAGTAATTCAACAATTTGATCGATAATAATAAAAAAATGCATATGATATATTTTTAAGGAAAATGGGTCATTGGAGACAGCCCGTGAAGGAGCCATTCCCAATCTGTGACTCGGCCAACACATGACGACCCTCTCTCGTCCCGATAGCAACTCGCAACGGGTACTAGCGCCCAGTCGATTTATGGGGAGAGTCTTGACCCAAGTGAGGTGATACCAGGGGGTGTCAAACATGCGACCTCCAATACAACAACATAAGAACCAACCACTAAAGATATCACAATAAGAATGTATGATGTTCTATTTATCTCTGTGGAGATCGTTGACATCCAGGTAGTGAGGGACACATGTATGGCCAAATATTGAAGGCAAGTCGATGCTGTACATTTTTCAACCATTCAGAAAGTCTTCAACAATATATAAAGCACCATTGCATCCCTTTAAAGATCACCCCTTGGTTTATTCAAGAGTTAATTCCAGCAGTGGTCCCCTGAGTATGTTGATTTCCCACAATTGGTCCTCGTCTTTTAATTTGGACAATTTAACCACCCGACTATTAAATTTTTTCCAATTGAGGTCCTTCCGTCAATTGCTGGTTAAGTGGGTGTTAATTCGAGGGATAAAATCGTCCTTTCCCTTACTGCGTATAAATCATTTCGTTCCACAATGTATACGTGAATAAATAAACGAAGACAGTGCAACAGAGCATGCCACGTGGACTGCGTGGCTGGACGGTGTTGACGGCAGATGGTGGTGGTGGTCGTCGGTAATGGTTGCTGTCCGGCGTAACGACGCGGTGGTGGAGCCCTCTCTCTCGCTCGTCAACAGGAATGGTAGTAGCTTTACACTCCAATAGCGGACTCCCGACGCCAGACATGATAAATCCAAAGAAAGATTCAGCAACTCATCATAGCACAAATTATATTCTAACAAAGCAAACCAAATTGGTGGATGTTAAAGAGTGGGAAAACAAAAAGAACAGTAGATCAAAACAATAACAATTAAACATCTCACTGTGACTGCATCAAACTGATTCCATGGAATCAGAACAAAAAGTGAAGCATTTCATCAAACAAAACCCATTCGTTTCACAATCATCTTAATCTGCAGCATTTTTTTTTTCAATTCCTTCTTTAACCAAAAGAAAAAAAATCATTAATATATATCAGGTAATAGATGCTTAGAACTTGGGAAAAACTTCATTTGACCAAACCAATTGCCAAACATAATAAAGAAAAGAATGCAGTAAATTCAATAAAGTAAAAATTGAAATAAAAGGAAAAGTTTAACAAAAAAAGAAACAATGAAAGAGGAAACCAACTCATGCAAAGAAATTTCAAACCCCAGAGCACTTTGAAAACGACGACGAAACAAAAAAGAGCAAAAAAATCAGACATTTGGCTTGAGATCTGATTCAGAATTGGGCCTAGTCCCTGTAGTAAGGAAAAGTCGCCGAATTCCGACGGGAAAAGCAGGGAACAATCCGAGGACTGTCCACGGTGGCCAGAGGCGAGCTGTCCATTCCCAGAAACTTGCGCGACTCCTCGGGGGACCACCGCGAGATTGGATCGTCGACTCCCCGTTGTGCCATTGGAGGACGAAGGCGAAGAGCGCAAGGGAGAGGGGCAGCAGAGTGAGGAGGAGAAGTAGATTAGCGCGAAGAGCGGCGGCGGATGCGGAAGACGGTGGTTGGCCGGAGAGGAAGCACCGAGACCCGCCATGGTAGATGGGAAAGACAAGAGGAATTCGCGTATACATGTGGGGGAAAGAAGATGATTTATACGTTGACTAAGGGAAATGACGGTTTTAGCCCTCGAATTAACACCCACTTAACCAGCAATTGACGGAAGGACCTCAATTTGAAAAATTTAATAGTCGGGTGGTTAAATTGTCCAAATTAAAAGACGAGGACCAATTGTGGAAAATCAACATACTCGGGGGACCATTGCTGGAATTAACTCGTTTATTCAATCCCACCTAGTCCAGTGGTTTGTGGTTTATAATCTTCAATCCAAACACCATGGTCCAATACCTAGTAACAAACTTATTATTTCTAGTCCATTATTTGGCTATAGCCTTGTATTATTTGTTTATTATTTGGGCCAGTATCTCAGGCCTTGTACTTACTTTTTTTTTTTTTTTTTTTTTTTTGTCCTAGCTCCCGAGCAATAATACTATTATTTTTCTACCACATTCTCTACTTCCATACCCGATTTATGGTGGATCTGGTCCCAAAAACCATCAATATGTACTCTCACTTTTTACTCTATCTCCTATTTCATGTTAACATGCACATTTTGATGAAAAATACTACTTGGACTCCTTAATTCTACTCCCAACTCTTACTCCCTCAATTAAACTTTTGATAGACCCACAGTATGAATATAACTTATCAAATGGTTGCCACGTTAGGGAGTAAAAGTTAGAAATAACAACTGGAAGTACATGTAGTAAATTAAATCTTCATTTTGATTCATTTTAAAAATGGATCACAATTTTATTCCCTTTTTCTTATTTTTTTCTTTCATAAATCAAGACACATGTCAAGAATTTTACTCCCTACAAATCCAACAATCATTTTCCATTAAAAAAAAATCAAATGCTGGCTGCCAGTCTGTTGGTTTGGTGCAAACAAAAGTACTTCACCAAGTCAAAATATAATGGTTGAGGTGGAAATAATTAGGGCGCATGCCGTAACTTGGATCTCA
>VALG01015841.1:0-17432 GCA_009835305.1 Ipomoea purpurea | reverse complement strand
GACTGCCCCGCGGGATACAAAGCCTCTGTAGCACAAATACATTACGCAGAATTTAATCAAACTCCGCCTGAATCTATTTGCCCTCAAGACCTCTCCCGCCCATAGATATCGTGTAAAACAACATTAGCATAATGACCATAGGGTGAAAGTCAGCACCCATCAAATCAAAGTGTTTTTTCCTTCTGGTATTAGGGAGCTATGCTGGGTGTCATTTATCACCCAGTAAGGCAAGCACCCAGCCAGCTAATGATAGCAAAAGGTTTTGAAACAGAAGAGAACTACCTTCATGTACCAACCGCAGCTATCCCAGTCATCGTTTGGCAGCCAGAAGGCCCCGGCTGAGCCAGTCCACATCGGCGGTCCCGAGGAATTATCTGGGTGCATAGCAACAAGTCGCCGACCCGAACCTCCTCCTGTTGTGATTAGGCCTGGCACCGCCCCACGGCACGCCCCAATTCTGGGCATCCTGAGACCATCCCAATTTCGGAGGCCAGGCCAACACAGTTCGTATTCCATCCTCCAAGACCCAACCACGATTCTGGACAAATAGATTGGACCGCATGATTGACCGGCTTTCGCTTCCTCATCAGTAGACCCATACCGCCCATTTCATCGCGGTAAGGATAACAATACGATTTTGCGACGCCGGCCCCATTGATAGAACGCCAGTGGAAATGTTGGTGTGTTTGCTTATCTCACTCCCCTCCGTACCAGAGGTTCCTTTGCCCTTCTGGTTCTAGCGTAAACTTCTGCGACGAATTCACACAATGAGTAGATGGTATTGATGTTGAACAGCCCCTCCCCCAAATTCGCGCCACGTCCAGCATTGTTTACTCCCGCATGTCGGCAGCGGCAGCTCCATCCTACGTCTTACAGCGGTACAACTCCCCTAGTTCCCCCTTATTTCGCCCCGTCAATCCAGCCCAAACCTCCTTCCACCAACCCAAACCCAATCGGTCTCCAATTGGCCCATGCAGACGAGAAATCGAGACCACTTTTGGGGTCTTCTCCACAATCCTCTCTACCTCTGGAATTTTATCCCAATTATCTTTCATAGCCCTAGGCCTACCGGTATGTAACCAGGATGTTTCCGACCCGCTGCCCCGCTGAGTAGCCAACAGAGGAGAGCCCCATGTGGCTCGCTGCATCCTCCCTTTGATAGCCAAGCTTAGTTGACGGAAACAAGTCAGCGCCACGACCCCGAACACCGAGAATTCTGTCAAATTTCTCACCGACCCAATGACCGGTACTCTGTCCCCCCCTGTCCTATGTGTACTGATAGGCCATGGAACTCAAAAATTACGCAATCCACAATCCTCTCTTACCACTCTGGATTTTACCCCCAATTATTTTCATACCTAGGCCCCCTACGTAATGATTGGACTGTTCACCTGCCGCCTGAGTAGAACCAAGAGAGAGGCAGCATGTGGTCGCTACAGTCCTCCTTTGAATCATAGACCAACGGCCTTAGTGCACGGAAACAAGTCACGCCACGACCCCCTCGAACCACGTAGAATTTTCTGTCCAACATTTCTTCCCCACGAACGCCAATGCTGGTACCTCTCAACCCCTGTCCTATGTGTACTGACAGCCATGGAACTCAAAATTACTCAATCCACTACTCCTTATCGCCTCACAAAACCCCTTCCTCAGCCACCTAGGGTGTGGCACCCTTCATATCTTCTCCCCTTCTTCCATAATATCATTGAAGTCACCCATCAGAAGCCAAGGTAGGTTATTTAAGCTTGATAAATACCTCAAAAGGTCCCAGGATTGGCGTTGGTCTGGGTGACCGTAATAACCAGTGAATCTCCATTTAGGAGCAGAACGGTTGGCGAGATCATAGCATCGATGTAATGGTTTGAGTACCCAACTACCTCTACGTCAACTCCCCCATTCCAGAGAAGGGCTAGGTCACCGCTTCGACCGACAGCTTCCATGGTAAAACAATTGTCATATTTTAAGCGGACACGAATATTCTCCATTCTACTAGCATTACAAATAGTTTCGGTTAAAAATAAAACGTCAGGTTTCTTTTGAAGGACAAAACCCAACAAAACTTGAACTGTCACGGAATATCACAAGCTTCACCGGCCGATCTGTTAGGACTCGACCAACCGTTGCGAATCGAAGATCGAAGCTAGGCTTCGGGGTCTCGTCGACTTCCACGATCACTCCTTCATCATCATCCACAATTGTCAACGCTTCACAAGCTTCCGATAGCACACTCAGACCACCTTTCTCCATTGAAACAACAAGAGGAAATAGAGAAAACCAGACGCACTCACAAGGAGAGAGGGAAAAGGCTCTTTACCGGAAAGAGAGAGAACGTTTTAGCCCAAAGTTGTGTTTTTAAACTAAAATAAAACTTGGCAAGCAAAATATACGTAAATGTTTACGTAAATAGTTTGTAAGAAATAACTATGGGAACCTTAGGTTTTATTAGTGAATTTTGATAATTTTTAATTTTTATTTTTTTTAAATTTAAAAAATTAAAAAAATTAAAACAAAAATTAAAAAATCGACGCCTAGGGGGCGCCTAACGTGTTTTGCAACATTGTTTCCCGACGAAGATTTCCAGCGAGCAGAGTTTTTTTGGCGACGACAGTGGCCTGACGACCTCTTCACGGCGTAGGTAGCTTCTCAGCGGTGGTGGTTAGGCTTGAGCTGAAGGTGAGGCTTCGTAAATGATGTTGTTTATGCTGTAATGTTAAAGAAGTATGATAATGAAGGAGCTTAATAATTGGTTAATAATGATTAAGGGTTAACAAATGAAATGGTTAGATCAGTTGCAAAGCATACATTTAATCTTAAAAGAAGTATAGGTTTGATTCTAGTTGCCAACATTTTAGTTTTCAATTTATTATTATTATTTTGGGAGGACAAATGAGGTAGTCATGATTTGGTTTTAAGGATGTGATTATTGGATGATAAGTACTAAATAATGATTAAGTGTTAATGAGAGTTAATTATGAGATAAGGATGAATTAAGGTTGATAATGGTGACTTGGTGATGATGAGTTAGTAAGGATTTAATGATAAGGTTATTATTAATATTAATAGTGATGAATATTGTGGGGATGATTAGCATGCTAATGTCTATTAGTGGATAATAGTGATGATTTAATGATGAAGGTATTTATGTTGGGTTATTGATGAAGATGATGAGTGGAAATGATTAGGTAATGGTTAGTGATTAATTGATGAAGGGAAACGATGATTATGGAATATAAATGGATTATGGATGTAATAAGGATTATGGGTTTAATAAGGATAAGGAGGGAAATATTGGATTAAGGATAATAAGTGGTTAAGACTATTATTGTTAATAATAATAGTATGGGTAACGAAAGAGGTTCGGTTGGTTTATAGGTTCCTCGTTGAAGTGGCTAGTTCGGGAGTGCGTTCAAGATTGAATGCTTAGCTTTGGAGCTCAGTTTGAGGTATAACCATGGATGCTTAAAAACCTATTATTTTTCCATAACTCTGTCAATGTTCTTGTGTGTTGGCATATGCTGTTGTGAATTGTGATAGAGATTTATATGTTTTTTTGTGCCTAAATTGTTGTGTTGATGATGTAATGATGCTATAATGTTGTTATTGGGTGTTTTGGAGAAGTGTGGTGGTCTGAAAGTGGAAGTTTCACCATAAAAACATCATGGACAGAGCTCAGGAAGCTACTGCCTCACCAAGCTCTGGCTTGGCGGAGCTAACCAACGAAGTTGGGCAAGCTCCGCCCGTTGGCGGACTCCCTGGGAGTTCTACCACTCTGAGTCGTGGCTTGATGGAAGTATGTGACGGGGCTTCTCAAGCTCCATCACATAGCTCCGCCCGGCCACTGTTTAGGCTTAGCTCGATGTCTGGTTCGTTTCGGACCGTGACTTGTGGGCCTATGAGGCTCGTGAGACTCAAGATTGTGACAACTTGTTTATATGAAAAATGCCTATGTGTTATGTGATTAAAATCCATTTTCAAACCAAGCATAAAAACTGATTTCTAAGTGTTTTTCAGTATATTGGCGTTATATGCAAATTGATCATAGCACTGAATTGTGTGTTGACGTTAGTTTTGTTTAAGTATTCCGCATGTATTGAATAGATGCACTATAAATCATGTTGGCATGTTTTATATGACCATTTGTGCATAAATCATTACTCGTCATATCTCATATTTAAACTCATGACTTTTGAGCATTTTGAGCTATATTTACTTACGAGTATGAAAGACCTATATTATAGCCTTAAACTATTTTCAAAACCTATTATTATCGATGTAAACCTATATCTATACGCTTTTGAAAAGCATGCATGTCATTGTGATTCCCGCTATAAAAAAAAAGGGAAGTTTCCATATGCTATACTACTATTATCATGTATTGTGAGGAAAATGTATATTTTTGGAGGCTCCCGTCTGGATTATGTCCTTTCGGATGTATGGGGAAATGTTATGATGAGACCCGGTGTTCACTCCCAAAAATATGATATGATCAAAGTTATGATTATGAGAATGTTCGGTAGAAAATCCTGGACGAATATGATTGAAGTACCTTGGTCGAAAAATCCTGGGCTACTAGGTTGGATACTACTCGTTGGGCGAAATCCCAGTAGGAGTGTGCACACTGAAGGTACGATACCTGATTCCAAAAATGATATGAGTTTGTGGGCCAGCTGAGTTAGGTCGGCCGATATTTGCCGAGCTGGTTAGGTGCTCTCACGAATCGTGAAGCCCTACCTCCCCACCGTATGATATGATTGAGGTTCTGTTGGTACGGATGTGATGTTTGTGTCGGTAGCACCGTTCACTTGGGTTTCGCCGTGGTGGGGTGCCTGTCTCCTATAACCTAGATTCTTGATATGATGAGAATGAATGAGAAACATGATTGATATGAGGTCCTCTGGTACTAAAACTATGGTATTATATTTTTTAGAGTGAGAGTATTTATTCAAATGATATTCCTATCTATTGAGAAAATTTATTATTCTATTGCATACATTTTCACATGATTATAAAGAAGCATGACATTTATTCCTTTATCCAAGTGCATAGCATGATAGCATCGGTCCACATTACTCTCATCCTTTTTCACTCATGTAGATTGCTATGGAATAACTTTGTTTACTTGTGTTAAACTTTGGCATCTTCAGATACATGTTGTACTATGTTTATTACTGGTATGCCAAGAGCATGAGTGCCCAAAATCGACCCACTATTTGGTAATTTGACCATACCTCAGCATAGAAATGTCTAAATGAAGTAATTTCAATGGCATTTAAAGCCAACTTGAAGGGATACAACTTTGATGAAGACAATAAAATCATTTGCTACATATTTCATGGTCAAAATGAATGGGAAATGACAAGGCAGTTGTAAACACCCCGTGTTACGGCCCCTTAAGACCACTTAATTAATTAATCTATAACCCATGAGAAAGAATAAGTTATTATGATTAAGTTGGGATAAGCCCACCATAGTCCGTGGACCCATCCCTAAAGCCCAATACCTAATCCTAGGATGATTAAACCCCATAGCATATAAATAGGGAACTTAGAAGGCATTAGAATCCCCACCACAATAATCTCCCACCACCCAAGGAGCTCCAAGAATTCCCCTAGAGAAATCAAGAAATCAAAGAAAGCTTAAAGAAAGATCCTTCATAGCCAAGGAATTAATTAAGGCTAAGAGGTAACCCATGTCTCAACAAAAAACTATTTTCATAGCTATGATTTCCCCTTAGGGTTTTCCCCCTATATTGTAAATGGCGAATTATATGATTATTATTGATGTTGATTAATGATTCCATGGGGAATCTTGATAATCTTGATATTGGAGTTTCTTGATAATTATGATGTTCTGATGATTATTGGGATTCTTGAGATTATGTATTGTTCTTGATGATTATGATTTTCTTGATGATTAATTGGTATCCTTTGATGATTATGTGTTGTTCCTACCGAATCTTGCAATTAGAAGACGAATCGTATTCTTGTTAATATAAAAGTGATTAGAACCCTAGGTTGTACCGTATGCTTTGATTCTTAGATCATCGGGCGGGTAATCGCATGTTTGGGTGTTGATTATGTTTAGAAAAGCATGATAGGATATGTGTCGTTCGTTTCTCGTATTTGATCCGTTAATTGTCTACGTGTTGTTAATTACGTTGTAAAGTGCTAAGCATGGTTTCGGGTTCCCACAAGTTACCCGGGGTAGAAAAGTGAATGGAAACGAGTCAGTGGGGGGTTAGTGGACCGCCAACCTGCGCATTTCCCTTTCTCCACAACGCAAGGAAGCCTAAATAAATTCGTGTGTCTAGCTCCTAAAGATCATAAGCAAAAAAAAAGGCTTTTTTTCTTTTTCAGGCCCATCTTTCCTTATTTTAACCAAATTTTTTTTGGCTGAAAGAAAAAAAAAAATTATTTAAAAAAAAAAAAAAAAAAAAAAGAGCAAGCAGAAGGAAAGAACTGAAACAGAAACCGACAAAGAGCAAAAAAAACCACACCTAAAAGAAAATTTTTTTTTTTGGGGATTTTTTTTTTTGAAAAAAAAGAAAAAAAAAATGTCCCCTAACGAACGACGGTAACAGCTGTCAAAAAAGAAAAAAGCCGGCGTGAGTGAAGGAACCACCAAATTTAAGAAAATAAACATTTGAACCAAGGGGACAAATCTTTTTGAACCCAAATTATTTAGGAAAAAACAAAAAAAAAAATCGAAACAAAGATGAAACTCTACTTTTTTTAAATGGGGGGAAAAAGTAAAATTCGGGTGCAAAAAAAAAGCTTTATGGGGCATTTCTTTACGTTGGAAATTTTTCGAATTTCAAAAATGGGAGAAAGAAACAAAAACAAAAAACCAAATCAAAAAGAAAAAAATGGAAAAAAAAAAGATTTCATTTCCCAATAGTCGCTCAACCATTTTGGCATTGATTTTTTAACCGAAAAAAAAAACAAAAAAAAAAAAACCCAAAGGACCATAATTTCCAAAAAAAGAAAACTCACAATTCCAAAAAAAGCTTTTAACCCCCCACATGGGAAACAACAACCAAAAGGGTTTTCCAAGAAAAAGGAAAAATTTAGAAAAAAAAAAAAAAAAAAAAAACCGGGAAAAAAAAAACCCAATTTTGCCAAAAAAAAAAAAAAAGGAAAAGGCCACCACCAAGGGTAACAAAAGTGGCCAAGAAAAAGCCAAACAAAGGGCACGGATCCAAACGCCAAGGGTAGCCTCTCTTACCCCATGTTAAAGATTGGAAATTTTCAAAAAAACGCAAAACCTAACAATGAAAAAAAAAACAAAATTTGCAAAAAAAAAGATTCAAAAGAAAGGGTTCAAAATGCTTTTTAAAGTTGGCAGAAAACACCGAAAAAGAGATAAAAACGACGGAAAAAACGCATGGGCAGAAGGCTAAAATTGGATAGAAGTGAAAAAAGGGGTCTTCCATCCTTATTCCTTTTAAAGAAAAAAAGGTTGATTTAAAACCCCAAACCCCAAAAAAGTTTTTTTTACCTCGAAAACTTACATGGGACTTTTTTTCCAAAAAAAAAAGTTAATTGTTATACAATTTTTTTTTACCCAACTTAAATTTTAAAAAAAAAACTTAACCAAAAAAATAGGGGGGGGAAAACAAATTTTTGCAGTTTATTGTTGAGGTTTTTCTTCCCAACTTTTTTAATTTTTATTCCTTTTTGGCTAAAAATGTGTTTTACTTTAAAAACTTTTTAACCCAGAATTGTTAATTGATTATTTTTTGCCGTTTTTGGCAATATAATTTAAAAAGCAGAATTGTTATTAAATTAATTAAAAAATTGCTTTATTTGGTTTTTCAGGCACTTGTTAATTGACTTCCCCCAACAAAAAAAAAACCTTCCATTTTTTGTTTAATAAAAGGGAGTATTAAAAAAGTTAAAAAAAAACAAAAAAAAAAATCATTTCCCAAAACTTAAAAAAAAACCCAAACCCATTTAAATTTTTCGGGCATGAAAAAAAAAAAAAAAAAAAAAAATTTTCCCAAAAATTAAAACTTTAAACCCACTTAAGGGCCGCAAAAAGGAAAATTTAAAAAAAAAAAGCTTGGGAAAACAAAAAATGGAGCCATTTAAAACCTTTTCGTTTTCAAAAAAAAAAATAAGGAAAAAAAAGGGACCAACCCCCAACTTTATTGGAAAAAAAAGATTTTAAAATTATAAATTAATTAAATTTTAAACATATTCAGGGGAAACCAAAAAACCACATTTATTTGTCTTTGAAACCCAAACCAAACCTGAAAGGTTTCCCTTTTTCCTGGGGGTTTTTTTTCTGTTGGGGTTGGTTTTGAAAAAAAAAAAAAAAAAAGATCCAAAATGGCCTCCCCAAACTTGGTGGCTTGGGTTTTCATTTTTCAGTTTTTTATTTTAAAAAAAAAACCCAAAAAAGCCTTTTTTTCAACCATTTTTTTTTTACTTCCCCACTATTTCTGCTTTTTTTTCCAACCTTTTTAAGGGCATTCAACAAAACATCTTTAAAATTTTGGCCTTAAAAAATCCCTCTGCCGAAAAATTTCCATTTCATTTTTGGACTTCACCACCCCACCCAAAAACCTTAAATTTTTAAAAAAACTGAAAGAAGTGGCAAAGAAATATAAAAAAAAAAAAATTTAAATTTAAAAATAAAAAAAAGTTTTTCCAACTAAATATTTAAAGGTGAAAGGAAAAAAATGACAAAAAATTTTTAAAGAATTATTGTTTTTTCAAATTTTCAAAAAAAAAACTTTTCCAAAACTAAGGTTTTTTCAAAAAAAACTCTTTAATTTGGGAATGCCAAAAAAAAAAAGTTTTAAAAAGGAAAAAAAAAACCAAAAATTTACAAAGGAAATTTAAAAGAAAGCTTCAAACATTTTTTTTTTAAACAAAAAAAGCTATAAAAAAAAGCAAAAAAAAAAAAATTAAAAAAAAATGGCCTTTTTTAACCAAAAATAAAAACTAATTTTTCAATTTTTGTAGTGCTTTTCAAAAAGAACAAATTTTTTAAAAAAAAAAAAAAAAAAAAGGCAAAAAAAAATTTTGATTTATTTAAAGAAGCTTTTTGTAGTTTTTTTTGTTTGTAGAAAAAAAGTAAAAATGAATTTGGAAAAAAAAAAACAAAAAAAAAAACCAAATCCCACATAAAAAAAAAAAAAGAAAAAAAAAAACTCTTTTTTTTAAAGAAATTTTTAAGTTTAAAAAAAAAAAAAAAATTATTTTTTTTTCAATTTTCAAAAAAAAAAAATAAAGCTTAAAAAAACTTTGAATTTTAAGAAAAAAAAAAAAAAAAAAAACAAAAAAATTGTAAAAAAAAAAAATTTGAAAAAATCCCCCTCGTACAAAAAAAAACTCCAAAATTTTGAAATAAATTATCTGCCCACTTTTTACATTAGAAAAGTTAACAAAAAAATTTTTTTTTTTTTTATCACATAGGTTAATCAAAACCATTTAATTCCAAAAAAATGCAAGAAACCATTCACATAAAGGACGGAAGAATGTATTATATTGATCTTCTCCATTCAATTCACCATCCTTCTGAGTTATTTTACATCTGTACCTCATACATAAATAAACATGATTTTATATGAACATACCAGTATCATCCACAAAAACACATCATAAAAAGAAATCTTTTTTGGGGAAAAACTAGAAATTCATTAATCCTATGCTCCATCATTAATTTTCAACCCTATGCTCTACAAATTGTATTTGTTTCATAAAAAAGGGCAAATTTAAACCCTAATTTGAACTTTGAACTAAAATATTCAAGTCAGTATTCCAAGCATCATACGAAATATAACAATACTACTCTACAGATCAATCGATATAAAAAAAGCTCCACTACGGTCTTCAAATTTAAACATAAAAATTCCCGTTCATCCTTTAACTGCTAGAATCATGAATTCTAAGCTTTCTGGGATATCCAGAGAAATGGTGTCGAGAAAAAAAAAATCATTTGACACACTTTTTGCACCAAAATACAAAATGAATCCCGAAGGCAAAACATCCCAGAAATAAAGCTCAAGTATAACAAATATGATCACAGAAAAAATTCATATTCACATATATACAATATACATGCGTACGTAAATATATACACACACCCGAATATATAGAAAGAGAAGGTACCAGAAGAAATCGAAGGTGTGGTGAGCAGAGGGGGCAAGAAAGATGTGAATTATTTTGGTTTTGATTTTGGGTTTGGGTGTTGAAGTTGTGAAGAGACGGAACGCTACAGTGTTTGAGTGCTTCTTAACTCCCCTTTTTTCGTTCCTCACCTTTATCAAAACTCTACTTCAATAATTACACATGTATTCCCATTTTCAAATCATTAATATATGATATAAATGAAGGGATCATAATTTTTATTTATTGCTTTTTTTTGTTTTTTTTTTAAATAAAATTTAAATATTTAATGGGAGTAAATTTTTAGAGTTCAAATATTACTTCTGAATCTAGTCACCTTTGTGCTTGGGTTTATAAGGGAACTAGTATTAATGAGCATGTGATAATTAAATTAATGTCAAATACGAAAATTAAAATCAGTAAAGATTTATTTTATCAAAGTTAATTAATATAAAATAAAAATAATTATTTCAATATAATCAAAATTAGTATTTTAAATTTGTATTAAAATTAGTAGTTCAGTTAAGTATTAATTATTTACTAGTATTTTTCACCCGTGCGATGCACAGAATAGAATTGTTGTAATATATTAAGAATATTTAAATTGGTATATACCAAGACTATGTGGTCTAATGGTACCCGGGTTGGACTTCCATTTGGAAGGTTGTGAGTTTGAGCCTTAGTGGAGGCGTTATTGGCTCTTTGTGTTTCAGTAGGTTGAGAAAAGTATTATGAACAGATACTACAATGTAATTGAGCTAGTAGCATTCAAAAAATTTAAATTGGTATATAATTATTTAAGAGTTAATTTCACCAAAGGTCGCTTATTTTTCTTGAAAATTTCAAATTTAATCCTAGACTAGACATATTAGTTTTTATTATTACGATTTATTCTATGTTAATATTCTTACTATATTATATAACACTTATTACTTTTAGAAATCTGATTTTTACCACTTTGAATGGGGATATGGGACCGGGGGTCCATTTTATTGACATAGTATTGACCCAAGTGGGGGTGGTGATGATAATTATTACGATTTATTCTATGTTATAATTCTTACGTTAATATTTTTACTATTATTATTAACACTTAATTACTTTTAGAAATTATTTTTACCACTTTGATGGGGATATGGGACACGGGGGTCCATTTTATTGACATAGTATTGACCCAAGTGGGGAGTGGTGATGATAAGAGATTGGCCCAAGTCCTATTGGGCTAAGAAGACAGGGGGCGTGGTGGCCAAAAAGAAGAAGAAGAAGATGTTTCCGGGCAGAACCGCTGGCGGCCAGCAAACGACCAGCGGGGTGGCCGGCCGGACCGGGTCGGCCAGGGAAGGGGGCCAAATGGGTGGCACTGAAGTAAAATGGCATGGACATTGTCAGCAGGGTTCGAGAACCCACGCCTTCCAACACAGTAAACATGCACAATACCCAGCCCACATCAACTATTGTTTATTAAGGCGCGACAATTATATATAACCTATATATGCGGGCAGGGCAGCCTCCACCATCGGCCATGGCGGCCATTGGCCGCCGGCGACTGGCCGGCTTCAGGTCCCGCCGGCCACTGCGGGCCGACAGGCGCGGGCCAGCGGGGGGCAGGTGCGCCCCCCAGAATGCAATTGGAGCCTCCGATGGGGTGGCTGGGTAGGGGTGTAAATGAGTGTGTTCCCCGACGGGCATGCTCGGCGAGCCCCCGGCCTTCGAGCTGTTTCGAGTCCCAAAGCTCGGCTCGAGCTCGCGTCAAAATCCGGAACTCGATGCGAGGCGTCGGCAGCGGTCGTTGTAATCGAGTCGAGCCGAGCTTAGAATCTTTCTAGGCTCGTGGCTCGTCGAGCAGCAATATGGGTTAAAGAGATGGTGTCCGCTCCGGGTAGGCCATTATGCCAAACAGGCGACCCCCGTTTGTACTATCAACTTAGGTATGATCAAATTAAATTAAGAATCAGTAAGTACTGAATATTTGCAATCTATATAATGAATTAAATGAATTGGCTTAGTAGTGAGAAGGAACTATAGTACACACTTAGGATTCTTAAATGCCGATTAGAGTATCATTTGTTATCGATATCACCTAAAAGTGTTTCGTTATCTACAATTCTATTATAGTATGTTAGATGTCGGGTATATTGGATTATCAGCAGACATGAATATAATACTAGACCTTATTCTATAGCAGATTGCGAAGTATTTTGAAGTTCCTGAAAAATATAGCGTCAGAATTCTTCTCTTAATTGTTCAACTAGTCCCTGGAGCCTCGTTGAGTTTTTTCGAAGCTCAAGATCGAAACTCGGTTCGAACTCGAAAAATCGAGCTGCTCGAGCCGTGGCTCTTCGAAAAATTACCGAGCTCGAAGCTACGACCTCGTTTGTAGACTCGAGCCGAGCGCCGGAGCCTTAATTAACGACTCTCAGAGTCTCTGGGTCACAATTGTTCCTTACCAAGGCTCAAGTTAGGCTTTAGAGCTTCTGCGCGGACCTCGTTTACAACCCTCTAAGTCTGTAGTTAGTAGGGATGGTCTTTCCAAGATATGGTGACCTTAGTAGGTGGGTTGATGCCGCGGGATGGTTCATTTCATGTTTTATAGCATATTCATATCGGCAGAAGCAGTGCTCCTAGCCATAGGGGTAACTCGATGAAAAGTGGGATAATTACGATGAGAGATCGGATGTCAAAGGGACACTTTTTGAGGAAGTGCGCACGCTAAGTATGAAGCTATGATAGACGTGGTTGGAAACATTTTGTTGATTGGTATTTAAATACCCCCTGGACATCTTCTTTAGAGCTTTTAATGCGGTAAAACTCTAGAGACACGAACTAGTACCGCTGCTTAGGTCTAGCTCTATTGGATTCTCATTACTCTAATCCATGTGTTACACATGGAGGAAGTGTTGATCTGAATTATTCGCCTTTTACTAGTAAGCCAGTAGTCAATTCTATAAATTAGGGGTCCTCGCGTCTTTGGGGGCACTCTCCTTGTCTTTGTATTTGCGGCCCTTAACTTTGTCTGAATTACCTTCGGGCTTATTGTTGACGCATTGGTAGTTTGGCGCGTCCATGCAACTTCTATAAGACGTTTTTGTAGCCTCTCCTCTACATAATCTTTCCGAGTGCAAATATATTAGTCAGTCACTTTCTTTCCTCACCCCCTTACCCCAATGCCCCCGTCCTATGTTCCTTGATACCCGGTTTAATGGTGGGACCTTGGTAGTCCAATAAAACCATCATTTGCACCGTCTGTGGGGCTCGCTACGATTAGCCGTGTTTGTAGTCTCTACCATCCTAGCAAAAGTTTCGAGGTACGCCCAGAATGGTTGATTCGCAAGAAGGAGCTACCCTATAACTTAGTTAGGTAAGATTGTGTTTATTTTCCCGAACTATGTGCCCCTATGTGCTCCTATGTGCTCTGCATGCTTGGCCCACGGCGACCTCAACTATACTATGTGATCTATGTGCTCGTACATCTTGGCCGCGCCACACTCAACTATGTGCTCCTATGTGCTTCTGCATGCTTGGGCCCACGGCCACATTCAACTATGTGCTCCTATGTGCTCTTACGTGCTATGCATGCTGACTCTACGGCCATGGCGGAATGGGGCATGTGGGTTATCGCACCCACATGCGCGGAATGTGCCCGGCAAGCCGCATGGCGTTGGCGGATGGGCATGGTGGGTTATCGCAACCCACCATGCGCGGACTTGCCCCGGCAAGCCGCATGGTTTTTGGCGGATGGGCGTGTGGGTTATCGCACCACATGCGCTGGACTTGCCCCCCGTAAGCCGCATGGTTTTGGAGGATGGAGCGTGTGGGGGTTATCGCAACCCACATGCGCGGACTTGCCCCAGCAACCGCATGATTTTTTTGGCGGATGGGGCGGTGTATTATCGCAACCCACATGCGCGGACTTGCCCCGGCAAGCCGCATGGTTTTTGGCGGATGGGGCATGTGGGTTATCGCAACCCACATGCGCGGACTTTGCCCTCGGCAAGCCGCATGGTTTTTGGCGGATTGGGCATGTGGGTTTTATCAAAACACACGTGCGCGACTTGCCCCCGGCAAGCGCATGGCGTTGGCGGATGGGGGGTGTGTGGAATTAGTAACCACCACTACCCCCATCACTACATCTTAGTTATCATCCTTAAAAAAATATAAGAAAAAAAAAGAAAAACAAAGGCTGCATGCAGGTGGTGAGGATGGAGAGGACAAGAGACGATCCATTAAATTAGCATGTGAGAGGAGCAGAAAGACATCCATTGAATATTTAAAAGAAGAATGTAGGTGTCATCATGAGAAATCGACAAAAGCATACTAATAAATGCAAAGAGGGACAATAGAGGAGTCACCTTGAACTCTCGACACACGGTGAATGAAGCGAAGGCCAGGGGGCAACGTGCGGTGTTGTGCAGAGGTATGAGTAATGGCGTGACGCACAACAATGGTGATAATGGAAGGCGGCGCGAGAGGTTGAGAAAGGGAAGAAAGGAGGTGGTGACTACCGAATTCTACTTCCTTTAGGGCATCAAGATAATAAAAGAACTGGGGACTTGTGATGGGGATACGTGGACCCGGGGTCAATTTTATTGACATAGTATTTGACCCAAGTGGGGGTGGTGAATGATAGGATGATTGGCCCAATTCCTATTGGGCTAAGAAGACAAGGGGCGTGGTGGCCCAAAAGAAGAGAGAAGACGTTTCCGAGCAAGAACCGCCGGCAGCCGGAAACGACAGCGGTGCCGGTCGGACCCCCGGCAGGCAGGGAAGGGCAGATAGGGGAAGGGGGCGAGAATAGCAACACCTCCAACCAGTAAACGCGCACATACCACCTAACCCACGGTCAACTATGTGTTTATGACGCGCGGCAATTATATTATAACCTATAATATGCGGTGCAGAGCAGCGCTCCACCTCGGCCATGGCCGATTAGCCGGCCTGGCGAATGGCCGCGGCAGGTTCACTGCCGGACACCTCGGGCCGAGGCCGCCCAGCGGGGGCCAGTGCCGCCCCCAGATGTCTGGCACCCCCCTTCCCTGAGGGGTGCTAGGTGGTGCGGCGAGTATGGGGATACCGAGGTTGGTATGCGCGGGAGTTTTAGATAGTATGGCGAACGTGCCCGCTTGCGTAGCGATAAATTGGGAAGTGGAGATGGATGGCATGGGACACGTGGACGCTAGAAGAGGAGGGGGGCTTACTATAAAAGGGTCCTGGATCTCTGGCTAAGGGCAACTCAGACACGACACAGCCTAGTCTAGTGGTCTTGATCTCATACTCTCATCCAGTTACTGGGTTCGATTCTTAATAGTAGAATAGTCAAATATAGCCCGTTCCTTGTGGGCTGTACACTCGGGATTTGTACCGCATCTTTTGGCCTAGCGCCGGGTAATAAAGTCCAGTACTTTCCTACCCCTCCTCATGTTCTATACCCGATTTACTGGATGGAACGGTCCAATAAAACCATCACACTTATATTATTATTATTATTATTATTATTATTATTTTATTATTAGTTCGTTTCAAGTTTGTTAGTATATAAAAAATGCCGTGAGAAACACAATAATATTTTATAACCATAATTTAATATTTCTTGTATTGTAATCCGTGAGTCCACAATAATAATATAAATAATTAAAACCCCGCATGGTAAGCTTCAACTGGTCATAGAGGGTGAGACTTTGAAGAATACCAGGGATGAGTCTCCACCAGCGGCAGTGTGGAAGCAACCTCTCAAAGTGAGAGGGGGGCTTCTTTTGCACAGTGAGCACCGATAGCCTCTGTGTTTCATGTTCAGTTTGAGTCACATGAACCGATCTAGCCTCTGTGGTTCATGTTCAGTTGAGTCACATGATTTACATCCTTCCAAATGCTCTGTCAGGCCGGATGTGGGGGACCTTAGGGTTGGGGTTCTTCCTTTTCGACGAATATAACAATAATTAAATTTCTTCTAGGATTAAAAAAATGCACGGGACAATTTTTTAATTAAAAAATTTAAAAATTCATTAATAAAACATAAAGTTCTCATAAGTTTTTCTTAGAAACTAATTTAATAATGCATATTTTTTTTTAGAAATTGGTGGGCCAAACCGCCTACGGCTGTTTGGGTTGATAGATCTCGAAAAAACGCAATTTCAAAAAAATATTTGTCCAAAACGGACAACTGAGTCAAAAGTTATGCCTTGCCGAACTTTTTGACACTTCACATCTTTTACCCAGAATTATTGTACGAATGGGAAAGTAAGAATTAATATATTTTATTGGGAAAGAGAGATTTTTTTAGGAATTAGGCGGGAAGTTTAAAATTTTCAGGATTTTGTTTTTATATATAGTACAGATTAGATGTGCAAAGAGAATTGTATTACATTATTTTATAATTTTAGAAAGAATTTTTTCCCAGAATTATTGTACGAATGGAAAGTAGAAATCAATATATTTTATTGGAAAAAAAGATTTTTTAGGAATTGGGCGGAAGTTAAAATTTCAGGATTTTGTTTTTATATATAGTATAAGAAGTATAGATATTATTATTATTATTATTATATATATATATATATATTATATATATATAATATATAATATATATTATATATAATATATAATTATAATATATATATATAATTATATATAATTGAGAATAATTATGACTGATTTAATATTGCGTGACTAATTTAATGTCCAATATTTGGTTATTTAAATAACTAATTTATAAAGTATATTAATGTAAGATTATATAGGATAAGATGATTATAGTTGAGTTAAAATTAATGTTCAATTTGCAATTTTCTAAAAAGAATTATCTAAATACTTTCTTATAGTTGATATTGTATTAAGATAGTAGATATTACTTTTTGATGGAATTACTTTAAGTTTTGTTAATTCGCTTTTGGATAAGTTTCACATTGTTTTTTCGTCTTCATTGCTTGTCTGCTTCTTTTTTGTTGGTAGTGTCTAATTGCAAATTACGTTACTGTGCTAGTTTGCAAAAAAAAAAAAAAAAAAAAAAAAAAAAAAAAAAAAAAACATATTTATTCTCTATACTAATATTTATAAATTGACCTCGTTAATTTTTAATCATTGATCTCATCTTTAAATGGATGGTCAACATAGTACTACACTTATCACGAGAAATTTGTTTACATTTATACTGCATGATTATATATATATATATATATATATATATTATTAATATATAATTATATAATATATTAAATATATATATATATATAATATATATATATATATAACATGGCTTAAAATACAACGTTGGACATTTCGTGGATCGCTTTGAATTTTTGGTATCTAAAGTTGTGATTAGTTTTT